>JASXSY010002800.1:0-19979 GCA_034509805.1 Sipha maydis
GATGAATTGTATTCCACTTTTTACAGATAAAGTAACTATTAATAAAATTTATTTTAAATAATGCAATGAAAATTAAAATAAACTAAACATTTATGTATGTTATTTTATACGTGTATAAAATAAATTACGTTGTAATCAGAAGTACTGGAGCATATAGTTAATTCGAAAAACATATATAGTTTGTAAACTAAAGCACAGTGAAGATTAATGAAGGGATCTATGCAATTTTCAAGATTAAATGAGAAGGCAGCATGATTAATAAGCGACAGGTCGCAGGTGCAAAGAAAGTGTTAATTATCACGTGGAACATACTCGTATATTCTTACCGATAAAGCTCTTTAGATCTCATCCCAGCTTATTCTCACTAGAAAATATTTTATCCGTTATTCGCTAGAGCATGATATTGCGAGATATCTCGGCATGCATTTTACCTGATCAGTATGTTAGAGTATGTGTTTATATATATATATATATATATATATATATATATATATATATATATATATATATATATATATATATATATATATATAAAGAGAAAGAGAGAGAGAAAGAGAGAAAAAAAATAGAGAGATTTTACTTAGTACCGATGAGCCGCTCTTAAGATTCGAAATGAAAAAAAAATAATTTTCAGCTGTTATAAAAACATATGGGCATAGCATACATACCTGTAAAGAATTATGATCGTGATTTAAATTCCTTGGATTCCTATTAAATTATTGCGTACTATTATAATTTATATATAATACAGTTCAATGTATATAAGCCAAATCAATACACTAATTTGTATTTATTAGTATTTGGTTATTTCCGACAGAACTTAATGTTCTGCTGTATGATTGTGGTTTCTCACAGTTAACTAAGGAAACTGTAATCTAGATAAAACCGTTTAATAGTTAGCGAGAAACAGGAAAATGGTAATAATATTATAATGTGGTAATATATATATATATATAGTTACATACAGTGGAATGGATGAAAAGATTATTATCAGTTCTAGAATATTTGGGTGTTCAGCTAAGTGGACTATTTAGGGTACTAAAATATTTTTTGTCAAAATGCACTTAAGTAAAAAGTACATAATTGCGATCCAAAATTAATTGAAATATCATACTGCTTTGAATTTAAAAAATGTTACAATATAACTTATAAATAAAATTATGTTATACAATTTTTAAAAAGAAAAGAATAAATATATAATTATACTTTGGTTTATGCATTTATTTAAATATATAAATAAAAACTATTTGTTTATTTAATTATACATTAATTTACGAGTATTAAATATTTAATAATTTTTCTTTTTTATTTTATTTTTAATAACTTAGAATTATTTGTTGAAAATCAAATAGTTTCGATAGTTGTCAAAAACGTGTTGAAAAAATAATATTTCTTTTCATACATTATGTTTGTTACCTATAAAATAGTCCCAGAAATATTTTTCAAATCAATATTTTTTCTGTAATAGTTGTTTTAGCCATTTTAAATTAAATATAACTAGAATATTTCAAAATCAAGAGATGCTAAATTTTTTAACAACAGAACATTGTGTTCACACTAAGTGTTTATAAGTTTTATAAAGTTATTTATAACGGCTCTTATTCTTAAAAGTTAAAATTATCAAATGAGAGATGGTTGTCAGTACTTAAAATTATCTAGTATAATTTAGAAATAAAATGTATGAAAAACAAATTCAAATACTAGTTCTCTAATTTAGTTAACAAGGTATTTACTAGGAATTTAATAAAAAAATATTATTTACTTACATGATGATTAAATTGAAATTTAGAAGATCTAAATTATATTGTATGATATCTGAACGTGTTTTATCAAGCTCAGTATGAAATTTATCAGTGATATTTAAATAAAAATATATTTCTCGAAACATTTGATCGAAATAACTCATTATATATTTTTTTTCACACTTTTTAATTATCAAGGGATATAATTTTTTTTTAAATAATTTATTACATATAAACAGCTCATATATGCATAAATAATAACGCAAATAATCATTGGATCTATTAATAGATAACTGATGAGTAAAAATGTTAATTGTTTAACATAGCAATTTTTCTACGAGTTATAATAAACGTTGTTTCTATTTGTAGTTCAGACCAGTATCAATCACAAAACTTGTTGAGTAACTCGAACACTAAATCTCATATCATGTTAATTACAATAGATTAAATGGTTGTATACATTACGTAGTAATTACTCTTTTGTGAGGCTTTCGGAAACATTAGCCATTTAATAAAGTTTATTAAAGCTGAAATAGCTGAACAGATTTCGATAATTCCGATTTTTTCCCAAATTATAAAATTAATTAATTTTTTTTAATGCATACAAATCATAAAAATAGATTTCATCAATAAAACTCTCTTTTCCTCTATTATAAACTTTCCCTTTCCTCTCTTTTATCGTTTATAAAATAATTATGAACTATGTTATAACAATACATTTTGTTTTCTAAGAATACACTCATTTTTATATATATTTTTGTGTCATATATAAACCATAGAACTATTTTATTATCTAAATATATATTTCTTCAAACATGATTAATCTATTTATAAATAGGTTATTAAATAAATGATGCAATTTTTCTAATTATTTGCATTACACGTTAATCTTATTGTGTTGAATCCGTTTGACTGTATTTCAATAATATGATTGCGTACGTGCTATCTACCCCTATTTAGTGCAATGTTGCTGTTGTTCGCAGTCATGAACATTTGAATGTAACTTAATTCATAAAATAATCACTTATATATTTGATACATTTTCATAAACATAACTGTGACTATTATTATTCCCTTACAAATACTTTTCGATTATCCATATGATACTACAAAATAAAAATAATTGCAAATTTTTGTATTAGATTTTAATACATCACCGATATACGTTGTCTTAGAATCATTGAAAGAAATACAGGCTGAAATCAATGTAAAAATATCTACCATAAATAAATATGTATCAAAATCTATTCAAACTCAATATATTTAAACAATTAACAATGTAATTTAATTATACGACTAATTTAAAACAAATGGTTACTTATACATTTTTTTAAAAGAAACTAATAACTGGTTATAATTTTTTGTATTTTTATTAATTACATTGGTTTTAATAAATTAGTTATATTATTACTATTTATTTTTATACCTACTTAATACTCATTAAAGTTGGCAATATTGCATTAATTTTTTTCGTCATTGTAATATTTTTAAGGGACAATCATATACCATCGTGTTAAAATTGTTTTGATAATATAAATATAAGCGTCTTTTATGCCACAACAAAAATGTTCTTATATATTTTTACACCGAATTTTCTTATAAATAAATGTCTACCGCGACTCTTTCGAAATATAGTAAATATATTCATGTTCATAAAAGACCTAATGAATATCCGTATACTACAAAAACGTAATTCGTCATCGACTTTGATATAATACAATATTATTATCTACAGTTGAAGAGTTACAAATGGATTTGAACTGTCGAAATAATAAATTTTAAATAAGTACAATTTGTTATTAAATATATGTTTAAATTATTTCAATTTATTTTGCAATTTGACTATGTATATATATATATATATATATACGGATGATAAAATGAACATTGTTGATACTTTATATGCTTCTGTCACGCATTGTACGTTATAAAAATACTTTTATAAGCAAAAATTGTACGTTATCATTAGACATTTTTTTTTTTGATAACTAAAATCCAGTTTAGATTATAGTTGGAATAATATATAATTACATAAATGTGTTAATATTATATTCGTATATTTTTTAATAATATATGATTGATTTAAAAGGTGTTATTAAAAAGTAAATTATAACTTAGAAAAAATGTTATCCCATCACGACAATAGTTATTATTTGTTATCGTGTATATTTACATTTATTTATTTATTTTTTTTTTCTATTATTAAAATATTGAATTGAGTTCTGATTACATTTACTTAAAATATTATTCGTATAGTCGAATACGTACAACTAAAAGTATTAATTTTTACTTTCTATGAGTAGCAAAAATAAATAATTTTGAGGAGTGAATTTTTAATGTTTGTATTGATTTCACGTAGTTAAATTGATTTAGAACAGTTTTATATTTATATTATCCTATTACACGCGTTTCTTTTAAATTAAGTTATAGGTTAACACGTTTATTCTCCTTAGTGAAATAACCATCAATTATTTTATTAATGTATACAAAAATATATAATCGACGATTGTGTTCAACGTTGGTATAATTGACTAATTTAAGTTAATTTTCTTTATTAAGATTATTATCGGAAACTAAAACTATTGATTTCTACTGAAAACTTGTTTTTTCGCGTGTCTATGTACACATTAAATGTTACAACTAATTCAATGATTTAATTAAAAATGCCGTAACACGTTCATCTAATAAAGGTTCTTAAAACAATAAGCTATCAAATTTAATTTGTGTTAGTTATTTAAGTTGTTAAAACTAAGTTTAGTACCAACTGAAGTAAGTAAATCAAAATAAAGTAATGCAAATATTAACAAAAAGTTGTTAAATTATTAAGTCTAATTTATAATTAATGCTTTAAAATATATGTATATTATTATGAAAATGCATTAATTTATATTGATTTTATTTATGTCATCAATTATAATGCTCGTATTTGGTGTAATAAATTAATTTATAACCTAATAACATAAGCAATACACAAATATCATTATATTTTAGCTTGAAGGTAGCAATTAGTATATACATTGAATTTAAAATTTCATGAATTTATGAATAATTCATATTTAAACAGAAAGCTGTTCCTAATATTAATTTATTTTTTTGCTTGTTTCTAATCGAATTATTTAGTCGAACAATGCATTAAATTAATTGCGTTTGTTATGAAGTGCACTAAAATTATAACATTCTTAAATCAAGAAAATATAACTGTATAAAAATGCATTATGCTATAAAATATTTTATTTCCAAGTCATTGTACTTTTAAAAAACAAATTACATATAATATAATTCAAATACACCTAAAAACGAATTTTTACTCTGACTTACTACAGTGGTTCTAATGGTATGCTAATTATATAATCAAAAAGAAAAATAATTTTGGGTGAATACGTTCACTTTTATAGATTAATATTCTAAGTACAGACTTCTATAAATATTTAATAAAAAAATAAATGAGTTAAAATAAATGTTAATACTCTTTTTATCAGAAACGCATGCTTTTTATTGAATACATAAAATAAAATGTGAAAAATATAACAACTTAAAAAAGATTTGTAGTATTTGTCATATTTTTGATTTTAGCTGAGTGTAGAAGTAAAATAATAAAATTATATAAATATGTACACAATTCTATTTACTCTAATCTACAGTATAAATACGGTATAACATAAAATAAAAACTGGTTATAGTTAATATCATATTTACTTTTTTTTTTTTTATTAAATTTCAATCTACTTAACTCTATGGATTATTATTAATACTGTTTCATGTATTTAAAAACGAATTTTCGAATATGATTTTTCTAAAAAAGTGGATGTGACATTGCAATATTTTTAAAAATTGTTTATTTATGGGTCTATATATATATATATATATATATATATATATATATATATATATATATATATATATATATATATATATATATATATATATATATATATATATATATATATATATATAGTTAAGTAATATCATGCAGTGGAAAATATGTCTATTATCATTAATATTGAGATGGTACAAGTCATAAATGCTTTAACTACATTATTTTGTTATATTTTATATTATATATTATTATATGTTACAAATAATTACATAAAAGTACATAGCCGTATAAATAGATAATAGTATATTAAGAAATAAAATGAACCGTGAATATATTTTTTCTATACTCGATAGTACATTATTTAGTGTAAAAAAAGTATGAGAACCTGAATATATTATTCGTTCAAAAAACAATAACAATTTAATCCCGAAAGAATTCTTTGTAGATAAAGTAAGGTAATATATACCATATTCCGAACAATAATAAATTTTTTTATAACGAAAACAATATGTTTTTTCACAATTATGATTATAAACTTAATAACATCATAAATCTTAAACTTTAGAATAGTTCTTAATTTTAAAAAAGCTATGTAAAAACTAATCATGAACAATATTATGTTGAAATTAATAACAAAAATCACATGTTTAATATGATCTACAGAGCCAGAATTAGCTGGAATGCAAGGGGCGCAATGCATCTGGACCTAAAGTTCTAAGGGACCTCTAAAACCAATATCTAAATTCAAAATAATCATTTATTTTTATTTTTTCGAGCATTCTTTTATTTATTCATTGTATTTCTTTTAACAACTTTTAATAGAGAGTTTATAAATCGAAATATCTAAATTAATATTTGAAAGTGTTAAACAAAAATCAAAAAAAAAAAACCATTTTTTTTTTATAAAGACTCCCATTTCATATTTCAATCCCAACCACCCGAGACTTAGATGCAGTAACACTTATAAATATTTAATGTCTTTGACTTGTTGTAACATTAATTTACCAAAACGCTTTCATATAATTTCATAACTATACGGACTTTTTTTTTTATAAATATAAGACTGTATACATTTTTAACATAGCTTATAATTCTGTATCGTGCTATAATATTTTATCGTTAAAAAATTAATAAATAGAAAACATAATTTAAAAATATTATATATAAATACGAAAGAATAATTTAACAAATATAAAATTAATTCTTTTACGCAGAATGTTTTTTTTTTTTTTTTTTATGTGACAAATTCAGTGCATTATATTATTTTAAAAACACAAGAAGTTAAAATAGTAAATAATTATACGTAGTTTAATGTCACAACATGTAACACAAAATTTATTTTTTCATTTTTTCTCTGAACAGAAGAATGGTGGTAGCATATTTTTTTGATGTAGGACTATATAAATGAAAATGATTATACGGAAAATAGCTTTTATATACATAAAAAATATATACTAATTGATTTAGCTGACTACACTCGAGTTGGGTTTTAATTATTTTTAATAATTGTTTTTATTATTTTAAAGTACAAAAATGTATAATTATAATATAATTACTTATATGTATTAATTGGTGCACAATATTCTTGGTTAATCTATCTTTTTCTAACACAATTAGATACGATAATTTCCTTACATGTGAGCATACAACATAAAAGGGCGTCAGTCGTTTCCGCCAAAAAACTCGATTTTTGTTTCCGCCAATTATCATTTCCGCCAAAACGAAAAAGGTTCAATTTTCATTTCCGCCAAATTTATTTCTACCTACCTGTCTAAATTTTAATTTGAGAACCATTTAGAGTTAACCAGGGGCCACCATGTGAAGGCGGTTCTCATCGATCCCTAAAAAATTGTTTGACCTAATTTTCAAATTAAAGTTAAAAAAATTGATTTTCAATTAAATTAAGTCCATTATAATTAAATTTGTGTTACATTATGTGTAAACATATGTCAATATATAGAAAAATTTATTTCAACTATAATTATTATATTATTTTAATAATTTATTATTATTTTGGATAGTTGTTGCATATCCTTTTTAAAAATGTTGTTCTTGAAATTATTTAATTTTTGTATACATCTATTGCATTTGTTGTATTCGTCAATCATTTTAGATTCTGAACGGAATGAAGAATGTATTGATTTTACAATGATGTGTGTTTTTTTTTTTATTTATTTTTTTTTTTTTTTTTTGTGTCTGTCGACACTATTTGGGGCAGTAAAAATGCTTCGATTGCCTTATGTAGCAACTTTTCTGAAAGGAAAGTGAATCTATTTGGTACTTTGGGGGGTCAAAAATAAATTTTCAAACGGGAGTTTTTACCCAAAACCAGTTTTCGACATAATCAAATTTTTTATTTTGCTATAACTCAAAAACTAATCGATGTAAATACTTGAAATTTTACCAAATGTTAAGATTAGCGTTCTCTATACACCAATAAATTTTCAAAGTATTTTGACTTTTATTGAGCTATTTATAGACAATTGAAATTTTCAGTTTTTTTAAGTATTTTTTTTTTAAACAACGATATAATTTTTTTGGCTGCCCAGAAAATCTTGAAAATTTAATACAAGGTTTCTTATAAGTTGTTCCTTAACTGATAAAAAAAAATCTAAAATCGTAAGTCACAATTTTTTGTTATAAGTGCTCAAAGTTCCAATTTATACGATATATGTAAAAATCACGATAATTTGCAAGTTATTTTGTAGATAAAAATTCATAAAATTTTTTCTGTTCATATTTAAAATTGGTTAAAAGGTTCAAAATTTTAACACTATCTTTAAAAAAATTTCTACCGGAATTAGAGGAAAAAATTGTATGACTGTTTGAAATTTAAATATTTACGAAATTGCATAAATTAGCGATTTATTCTCAAACGATTTTAAATATTTGTTGTAATTCAAAAAGTATAAGTCGCAGATTTTTGAAATTTCTACCAGCTGTTAAGATTTGTATTTCCTATGTCATATTTTTTCCAAATATAATGATTTTTAAGCCACTTATAGGCATTTAAAATATTCGATTTTTTTACACTTTTTTTTTATAATCGGTGATAAAAAAAATTTGGCTCGTACAAAATACTTGAAAATTTAATAGAAGATTCCACAGAAGTAGTTCTAAAAGTCATTCAAAAATTATTAAAATCCATGGGCACAATTTTTTTTTATAAGCGTTTGAACAGCGAATATTGACATAAAATTACATGTAAAATATAATATAATGTATAATATTCTAGACTGACAAAGATATCGGTTTTTTTTAAAATGTTCTAATTCAAAAACGAAAAACCGCAACAACTTGAAATTATCACCAAATCTTTATATTGACGTTTTCTATACATGGTTAAGTTTTCAATGTATTTTGACATATTTTGACTTATTTATAGACAATTTTTCCTAAATTTTTCGTTTCAAAATAAAATATACTTATTACAATATTTATAAATAACAATGTATTATATTCTAGACTAACATATCATCTCCGTTCAGAATCGTTTTTCGTATACAATGATACCTATCATTGAATTCAAATTTAACAAATCCATTATAATGACCTATCCTATGAAGAGTCGCACTCCACCCCCAAGTGTACAGCAGAGCGAGGCCCATCTGGTTCTTTTTTTTATATTATGTCTTACAGGTTTTTAAAGCCAAATTTTTAGTACAGGATTTTCAAGTGAACGCTCTTGTAATAAATAAATTTAGTTTCCAGAGTCCCATATACCATCACGAATAACTTGACCACTATGAACTAATAGAATAGAGCTTATAACAATTTTAAATACTTTACGAGTATGTTATAATATGCGTCTAATACTCGTCGTTGTTTCTACAGTACAGATTATTACCATTTATCTTTATTCTTGATTCAAAAGTTGAACGGCCACCATAATTTATTGCTTTAAAGAAGCAGTATCGTTATTTAGGGCATTTCTAAGGTACCTTGACCTAATATGGTGATTCCATTATCTTCTTGTTGTGTTTCAAATGTAATTTCTCTGCACCTCAACATACAGAAAAGTAACCTTTCCCTTTTTTCAGTTATTATAGTAACAGCAAAACAACAACTACTCGTTTAAGCCTTATCTGATTTCTCTTTCCTTTGTTCGTAACAAAAGGTATCTTTAGTCATTCTTCAAGGTCTATTCTATCTCTATACCAATTTTCAAAAAAGTTGATTTAGTAATCACGAAGTCCATTGAGGACAAACTGTTAAACACATAGTTTTTATGTAAAAGATGTACAAAGTATATATATATGTGTGTGTGTGTGTGTGTATTTATGTATAATATACATAAATGTTATAGTTAAAACTTGAAATTCGTCAAAACATGTTCCCACAAATACATTTAGTCAACTTTGATTTTGATTAGTTCAAATTAGTATTATTCACAGGTTAATATAAGTCAGTAAAACCTAGTTTTAATTTAAATTCATGTATTCGAAATCACAGTATTTAAAACATACAGACGATTTGTAAATATTGTTTGATAAATTCACCGGCCAACTATCAAATTTAGATAACTTCGATCTCGTTGTAGGACGGATTGGCGTCGCTATCGTTTTGGCGTCACTATTTTGGCACTGGAACGGTTTGGCAGCATATTCCTAAAAAAATTATTCATTTGACAAGTAGACATTGTCCATTTTATAATATTTGTTATGAAAATTTCTTTGTGAACTATGGCGAACTATGTTTATGAGTATGATAAATTTGAAATATTTTTAATACTCTTGAATTAACAATATGTGTATGAATTTAGGGTAGACAAGTACTTTTTTAACGACATTTACAAAATGGTTCTTAGCATTATAATTATCAACAATATATCCGTCATGTGTAAAAACTTCACGACCTCATTTGGTTTTCTATTAGAATATCAAATATTAGTTTGTACACCTCATATGATACACGAATGTGAATTTACCAAGCGGTGTAACAAGTTCAATTGTGAAAAAGCATTAAAAATAGTATTTTAATTATAAAAATAGTATTGAAGTATATTATTTTATATTTATAGTTTTATATTTTTGTCGTAATTATTGATTAAGATCTACTCAATTTATTTGTACATTTGTACATTTGTACTTGCAACACCAAATCAGTCGTTTATATATTGTCAAGAACAGTGACAATGCCAAGAATTATTCTCAGGGTGAACCATTGAGAGGAAACATAAATTAAGGCAAGCACAGTAGTGTGGTAGTTAAAAAATTGAAGGGGGTGATAGGAGCCTTTCGTATATAAGTATAGTAACTTTGGAATAAAAATTGTTTATTTAATCTCTTATGGTCTTTGACCTCTCCCTTCTTGAAAAATAGTGATTAAGACATAGTCTCAGTGACCAGGAGTACCTGAATTCTAATTGTTAATTTTTAGTACATTATACTTTAGATTAGACTTAGACTTAATTCGACTAGATTACTGGCTCTAACAGTCATATTTTCAGAATTATTTTAAATTATAACTGTACAATATTATTATCGTAATCCCATCTGAACCTTTTACTTGAACCACACTAACTATACAATTTTAACTCTATAGCTGTGTATGCGTGTGTATTATTTAGGAAAAATAAATCCTAAAATCACAGTTATTTTCCATTTATGTAACAATACTTAAAAAATTCGAATTTTAACTATTAAATTAAATCAAAAGTTTTAGGAGGGCCAATGGGTGGACCAAAAGTTCTTAAGGAGGGCCATTGCCCACTCGGGTCCGCCTTTGTTGTCACCACCACCTAAGAGAAGGCAGGAGTTATATTAATTTAAAAAAAAAATTGAGACTAATGTTTTATTTGGATGATGCAAAATATATTTTATTTTTTATTTTTATAATGTATATAAAATTTTAATATAAATTAGTATTATTGGTATTCAATATTAGGTAATAAGTAATATTCATTTAAAATTATGTTATTTTTATTTTTCATATTTAATAATTTATATTTTATATGTGAAAATGTCCCACATACATTTGTCAAATATACAGTTTTTTATAACTCTGGTGCCAAAACGTTCGTGTCCGTTTCAACCAGTCGTCCATCAAATCACTTAAACACGACAACTTTAACAAAATATACCTAACAATATTAATAATAATACGATATTAATTTATATGTATGCGTATATCATCAATGTCAAAGTGTTTCTCCAGTACGATTATTTTCGTTGTAGTCGTTATACCTACGCGTTTCTATCACACGTTGCCTATTTTCTATTCTATACTCATTTTTTCGTTCTTGTTGACATTCGCCATTATTAAACATTTCCATCAAGACTTTGAGACAAATGAGTACCCAAGAACAATTTTTTTAAACTTATGGAATTGGTGGAAATAAAAAAAATATAATCATAATTATATCAAAAAATTATAAAAAAAATTATAAAAATTATAAATAATAATTATTTTAATATGTAGATATTCTTATATTTCTTCTTTTTCCTAGTTAAAACTAGTTTAACATATCAATATAAACATTAAAGATTATCACTAAACAATTTCAATTTTCACCAATATTTTCAGACACAACTTGTTGTAACAGTAAGGTTCTTAGTTAAGGTTGGTTAGCTATTTTACCTTAGCTAAAATTACTTCATTTTCATTAGATGTAATTTTGGTCTGTATTTTAAGCTTCACTTTAACCAAAAGATGAATGAGCCGTGCTGTTATGTAACATCATGAAACTCTAAAATAAACTTACTTTTTGACCAAGCAGATTTGTAGCTTTTAATTTTGTTTATATTTCATAAATGCGAATTTAGCTTGGAAACATATCCATCCACACGATTAAGAATAAATTACTAAGAGTTTTAAATTATTAAATTTAATTTTAAATTATAGATTATATTATTAATACTCTGTATGCATATAGCTAAGGACCGAATAATATGTCAACGAAAGTTTGTATTTTTGACAAATTATAACATTGTTACAGACCCGTACATGGAAATTCTGACTCTCCTCTTCCTTTGGGGATCCTTATATATATATTTTTTTCTAAAAATATTCCTAGTCCTCATTCTAAAAAAACTGATTTTAAAGTTCATACGAGTAAATTGTTTTGTTTTCTTATAACAATGTAAATTTTCTCGATTTTATGAATTTTCTATTTAATTTTCGCATATTTCAAAATACTGGTGATTATCGGTGTAAATGCAGCCATCAATAGAATGAATTTTCATTGATAAGTCAGCTGTTAAAGATGTTTAAACATTTTTTAACATTTATTGATTTTCGATCCTGATATTTTTATCATAGATATTCCAATGTGCATTTTCACTGCTTTCTTACCTAACATTACATAATAAATATTATTTTCAGAATATTTTTTACATTTATATTACTATAAATAAATATTTCATCTGCAATTAAAAACTTTGATATTGAACATATATGCATATATAATATCAATGCATCATATATAGTCATATAATAATTGTATATATATTTAGCTATTTGTATAAAATAATAAAATTTAGTAGAAAAGTAAGTACGTTTGGATGAAGTGTGAACATGTAATAAGTTATATATCTTGATAACTATCATACAATTTTATTTTTAAGTAACTCGAAATGGTATATGATATGATAATTACATAACTATTGAACTATAATAAATTTTGAAGCAAATTAATGTTGTTACTTCTCCAAAATAAACACGTATTTATAATAGTCTACTCAAATCCTACAATATTTTAATAAAATATTGTATTATTTGAACTTATTTATCTACTAATGGACGCTTAAGAGTTAAGTTTACTCCATTCATATAGTTTAGTTATAATTCTTAGTTCATTTTCGAAAACCATCTTGTTATTGTATTATTGAGCGTGAACAAACAGACAATTTCTGCGATCGTTGTAAAATATTACAGTTTTAACAACATTCGGATGTGTAAAAACAGTGAAAGACGATAAATCAAAACATACAAACGTAGTCTGTGGAGACCAAAATAACTTAGATTTATTTTTTTTTATACATTTTTGATTACATGGTTCTTCAGGGAAATATCCGTCAACTATTTTTAAAATTTTAATTTACTGTACACACACAACGGCCATATAGGTTGAATTTGCTACGATAACGATAAAATAATATTATTAATAATAATAATAATAATAATAATAATAATAATTATAATTATAATATACTAGTGTAATAACAATAATTATTATACCAAAAAATCAAAATATTCAAAACATGAAAAAGGGTAGTTTATGATTAATAAATTTGGCTACCACGGTCAGTCGGCACGCAGTTCGACCAAAAACCTGAGGGGTATGCGTATAACATAATGTTTAGTTTTGGTAACGCTGCAGCAGTTATCGTGTGTCCGGATACGGCGCTAATGTAAAATAGTAAATCGTAAATCAACTAACAAATCGTCATTATTATAATATAGTGTTAAGCTACTTATTGTTCACGACGACGGACCGAACTAACATAAAAAACTATGCTATGCGTTTTGTGCATTTTACTCGTGGTTGGTTTAATGCAAAACAAAACCGCCGTGTGGTAAAAATATAAAAACAAAAACAGCGTGAAAAACAAAACGTTATATGTTTTGACAACATTTTAATTCGCGTCTTTATCATTGTAAATAATACATTTTGTATTGTCTTCTTTCAAAAGACATATTGTCAGGAAGAAATGACAATGGAGAGAAGTTTTTATTTTGCATTTAAAAATTCGTATTATTCACAATAGGTGAGTTATTATTTCTTAGACGCTCACTTTAATTTATTCAAATATGAACTTTAAAGCAAAAATATGTGCTATTGAAAAAGGAATTGAACCTTTTTTCTATTTTCAAAAAATTTATAATTTTATCTTTTTTCGAAATTAATTAAATATTTATACATTATACACTGTAAGAATAAACAAAATTATATTGTTTGCTACATTTAAATATACGTATGATGATTAATGTTTTAATTAAGAATTTATTATAAACTATTTGTTTGCAAAAATGAAACCAAAAATTGCTTTCTCAGTCGTTTATTCGGTAAATTAAATTAATCCTATAATTATTTATTTATTTATTTATTGTTGGTATATACAGACGATGCTCTTGGTAAAATACAATGTGTGTGGATTATAATATAGATTAGTATAGAATTTACAAGAATATTAATTAAAATAAATGCAAATATACAGAAAAAATCAATCAAAGGTGAGATAAGGGTCATTAGACGCTGACAACTGGCATAAATATGTATTTACATTTTATTAAATTAAATCAAAACATTCCAGTAGGTCAAATAAAAGCGTTGGTGGTAAAAAAATGATTGTACTTAGTATTTATTTAATAGTAACACAGATATACAATGCTTTTCTTTGAGCTACGAAAAATATTAATAATTTTTGATAAATAATGATGATTTTGGTTTATTAGTAAAAAAAAAAAATAACTCTTTATGGTAATACAACGTTCAAGCAAAGTTTCATTCAAGTATATATTTTCGTTTTTATCTAGTCAATATCGAACTTATGTAAGTTTTTTTCTCTCAAATAATCGTAAAAAAGTTTTTTGTTAATGTTTCTAGTTACATATGTATAATATTAAATTATATTCAGTATAAATAACATACGGTTTATAAAATATAATTGAAGTCATATATATATGAATTTTCTACTGATCAAAAAATTAGTTAAAGAATAATAAAACAATAATATTGTAAATTATAAGTTTTGGATAGTTTTGTATGAATCTAAAGTATACATAAACTTATGAAACAATATCGGCCTTCTTTGAACTCATAAAACATTATGGTGAAATGTATTCAATTTTTGAATGAAAGTTTTACTGCACTTAATTTCTTACGGAATAAGATAACATAAAATGTTGATAAAATAAAAATGATTTTAAATAGTCCATTTTCTAACTTGCAATTATTATATTATTTCGAATAAATAAAATCTTAAAATGTGTAAAGTATAATAATATTTTATTTACATTTATATGTATAAATACTTAATAAGATCTATTTTCTTTAATAAATTTTTAATTTATTCATACAATGGTTCTATTATAAAATTAGATAACACAAATTCATATTAATATATTATTTGACAGTTTATGAGTTTTTTTTTTTTTTAAAATAATAAGAAGCCATTTTCTTGGATCATGTCAGAGCATCGGTAATTTATAAAATAAAAAAAATAAAATAAATAATAAAGCACGATGAATATGATAAAAATATGAAAGATAAAAAGGGAGGTGATGTATTTTATTTTTTAACAATCGCTTATATAAAATATAGGAGCACAATGAACGATGATATTAATTAATCGAGTTTACTGGACAACCCTCTTACTTTTATAACCACTAATATAATTATGCTGGCGGTTTTCGATAGGAACTTAAACAATTACAACTATGTTTGTAGATATAATATTTTGGTCATGAGAAGGTACTGCTTATGAGTTAGATTGCAGGAATTCGTGTTAGGTTAGTATGTGCGTGTGTGCTAATACAATTTATGAAAAAAGGAGCTTATTTATGGTTCATATTTATTTATTTATCTATATACGCTTAATTTTGTTCATAAATGTGTATTATTAATAATTATGGATAAAACGTCGTTAAAGATGGCTTCACATGTGTCACTTAAAATGTTCATTATAAATATTTCCTCTGTACTGAAAATGCTTTTAATTTAGAAAATAGTTCTCACGTGGTTAATTATAAATTAAAATATTTAACTATAAAATCCTAATGTATAGCACCTACCTACATATTAATATATACCATTTCCTGTAAGTATACGTGTCTCTTAAGTTTACATGCTTTAGTCGCCTTTCATGACGCGATACAAATCATTATAAATTACACAAAGTAGAAATAGTTTCTAAATTACTGAAAAACAAAAATTAATGATTGAGTCATGCCAAAACAAGTGTTCACACGTTCATAACTTGTTCAGTTTTGGTGAATCTGTCATAATGAACATTGTAACTGACTCGTGTAAATCATTAGAATTACTGGCTTGTCGTTGACGAATAAATAAAAATGAAATTGAATAAAAAAATCATGGGCTTTTCAGAAATAAAGTGTATGAATTATGTTACTAGGGGGGTATTTTATTCTAGTTGTATTCGCGTGTGAACAACGGACAATGAGGTGGAGGACAACGAGTGAACATTTTACATATTATAATGTTGGTGTACTAACATTCCAATCGTTGCACAGATCATATAAAAATTGTATACCAAACAGCAATGGCAACAAAAATAGTAAAATGTGGGAAATATCAAAATCAAAGGCATGACATAATCGGCGATAATTAGATGACCAAGTTTCACATATCAATGCCGGTGATTGGATTTTCTTATTACGTCTATTCAGGTAACTTATAGCTGTTGATCCAACCCAACGGTCATTTAAACTTCATTGAAGTAATCAACGTGCCTTGAATCCTGATTATGCTATATAAATAGGTATGGGATACCGTTCGTGCTTTAGTTTATATATAGTTAATTGTTATATATTATGGCTATAATTGATTGTATTTCTCTTACTTATTGTTATAATAATTTATCAACTTGTTAATTTAATGATTTTTTTTTACAATCCAGAAGTATGAGTTTGTGCTAAATATTAACTCTAAAACAACACTTGTGTGTGCTCTGTACATTTTCAAAGAAAATGTGTTCATATTTTCCAAATTAAATATGATGCAATGTCTGCTAATTGTCCATAACATCTTAACAAATTTAGGAACTACTCTTTATAAATCTCATACTCCGGAAATCCTATGAACAACCATTAAATACGTTTAAACTATTGACGAATTTTTGATTTAACCAACCATAATTATTTTTTTCTTCTTTTTTTGTGAATTTTCACTGCACGTGGTTATAATGTCACGACAAAAAGGATACTCGAAAACCGTAGAATTTACTTGAGTTAATGGATAATTTTACATATTACATTAATGCTTTTAAACGTACTACTCATACATATGTAAATTAAATAAACACAAAGCAAAGTTGTTCATAACATTTAAAAAAAAAAATAAAGATAGAATTTATGTTAATAAGGTTTTGCTACGAGTAAGTCAGAGTAGGTATACTATAAATCCATTATACACATCAATAACACTAATATTGAATGAAAAAACTATGGTATTTGGAAACAAATAAGTATTCAAAAAACTTTTTTTAAATAAGAGACTATAAGAGAAATACCAATGAGGGATAATAGTGACTATATTAATACCCGAGTAAGAATTGTTTTATTTGATTGATGTATGGGTTGAATGAAACTAAATTTTAAAGTTTTGAGCTACAGTCCAGACGCAGCCAACGAACCGAAATAAAAGATAAAAAGGAAAAATCGTGTATAAATAACTGAGATGAGAGAATTAAGTAAATTGTGATTAGAAATAAATCTTATTAATATGTACCAAATACTAAATGCCCTAAAGTACATTTACATAGAAAATAGTCTATTCTATTGAAATCCACTTTGAACTTTAACTCAAATCAAAAAACATATTTCTAAAAACTAAATGGAATTCTAATAATTGATTCGATGTAATTACCAAAGAATCATAATGGTAATCTTTTTTAATACTACCTACAGAAAATATAATTCATTAATTCTAATTTTTCTTAGGTCATTCAAGTTGTACATTTTTGGATTTATCAAATTTATTGCTTTCAGATTACAAATTAAGTAATATTTATTTAATATACAATAATACAAATTACATTTGTGCAAGGTGAGTGCTGAATCAGTTTTCTTTTACATTCAGATAATTTACTGTGAGCATATTAATAGGCAATGATTAAATTGTTCATTATATTTAATCTACATTAATAGTAATCAAATAACGATTATATATATATACAACATGTTGTAATGCATTATGATCACTTTATTCAATATTGATTCCTAATGCAGTATATTTTAATACCTCTACATCTAATCAAATCATTAAATTTCCACATTATACATTCGATACATCTAAAATGATTTATCATGACTGCCACATTTACAATAATTTTACTAATGTAATTAAATATATATTATACCTACCATTAAAAACCGTCTTACTTCCTGATTCATTATTTCTATAACAATGCGTCATTGGTTTTATTCACGTATAAATATCATGGAATTAGTTTCTTAGTATTTATTACTCATATTATATCAAAATAAAAATGTATTCACGAGTAATATAAATATTTTATAGTTTTCATACAACGCATTGTCATTGGATTTGTTATGTAACATTAACACTTACATATGCATTAAAGTAAAATATTCTCACGGGACTGCGAAATAGTTCGGCCAAAACATCCTAGCTAATGCATTTGGTGTACCCGTTGATTAAAACTCACACATATCCAACAATAGAAAACATTATGAATCTGGTACACACCAAAGATATAATAGCAATATTATATATTTGTTGGTCGTTAAAACTACCCTAGTTGTTCTTTAGCTTGAGTGCCAACATTTTATACATAAACATAAGTATTACATTTTCAAGTTAACATAACGTCCTTTACTGTTTGAACTGCTGACAACAAACTTATATATGATATATTATGAATTGTATTATAAATGCATTATTTCAAGTCATTTTTTGATATGCTTATAAACACACTAAAAATAAGCGATAAATATATATAAAATAGGAAACCAGTGTAATCCATATATTATTTAATAATTTTATTCACAGTAAGTGATGAAATAACAAAAGAAGGAAAATAAATATCTAGACTATATAGGTAGTTGAAACCAGACAACGTAAGACTACGTATTTTGAGTGCAATATAAATGAGTTATATATTTTAAAAATGTGATAATATCTTTTTAGAGATAACTTAAAATCTTGAAGTTGACTAAAATAAATATTAGATTATTAAATTATATACTTTTAGTAGTTTATTCATGTATTTTCATATTGATAAATATTTTAACTCTATAGAGTTATTAGATTCATTACATAAATTCTCTACCAAAAGATATTTCCATTTCAATCTAATATAAATAATATAATATATAATATATTATAAAATATAATTATTATATAATAATATAACATCTAATATCTTTGAAATGGTCTAGAAAGAGTTAAAATCCTCTCAAATAGACAGCGAATTGAACAATTGAGTCATTATACAAGTTATTCTAATTATATTTTCACATACCAATATCGTTCAGAATTATTGAATGCACAAGATAAACACATATTCTTGTGTCTATAGGTATAAATATTTTAATTACAGTATAGGTAGCTTAATTAATTTTCAACAAACCTTCAAATTATCGTTTCAGAATTCTAGAGCGTATGATATAATATTTAACTATGGTAATTACTCATGAAAACAATATTTGTAAATTAAATAAGTCGGCAATAAATATAAAAAAATAATAAGTACCTGCAGTAGAAAATGAGAGAATAC
>JASXSY010002801.1:0-163646 GCA_034509805.1 Sipha maydis
ATGAAAACGTGTATCCATGTAATATATTTTGTAATCGATTGGCAATGTTAATCGGAAGTGTTGTTCAACTCGTAGGAAACACTTCTCTATAACAATTATGTCTATACACGTGTTGGTCGAGACGAAATATAGGTACTTACTGTAAAGTCCTCGTCGTCCACCAAACTCTCCGTAAACACCTTGTGCCTGTACGATCGTAACTTGTTAAATGCCATAAATTACAAAATAATTGAAATCGGTGAGCAAACAGTGTGTGTGTGTGTACGAGGCCAAATTTTCGGTTCGAACAAGTTCGGAATGGCGAAACAAGGGGAGTAAAGAAAAAAAATATCAATTCATACTTCAACAATATCGATAATTTTACACGTAACGATGTAGTATATTATTATTGTAGTATACGAATGAGTAGAGACGCGGAAAGAGCGATCGAGCCATCGAGCCACTGCACTGCAGCGTAATGTACAATTACTGTTCGAACGACGGTACAGCGCCAGAGAGCACTCGATAGATCACCCACCATTATCAGCATGAATTATCACATTGTTTATCAATATATTTTCCTCTACCGATCATCGTGATTACGTAACGCGCCATTCAATGTTGTAGTCTTCCCCTTCCCGCCATCAACACAAACCGACTGGATTGCGTCGAATGAGCAAATAACGCCGTAATTATAATATAAATAATCATTTAGTTCAGATAAAGTTGCACGCTATAAAACAGTATTCACGATTGTACGCATATGCGCATATGCGTATTGGCGTACTACACTTTGGCGTGTCATCTCATCTATAGACGACCACGTTTTTACTTCCTACCTGGTGTCGAATTATGTTACTCGCGTTGTATGTTAATCGCATCGCGATAACTTATAAGTGATTCAGGCATACACGCGCGAGTTGCATAACTCAAGTTCGTCCGGGCGAAGGGGGAGAAAAGTAAGTTCACCCTCCGGCTATTTCGTACTTGTAATTTTACGAGCATTGGCTACACAGTTGTTGACGCGTATTAATTTTTACAGATTGTGAATACCGACCGAAATATTGTTACGAGGTATAATTATCGAAATAATCGAAACATTAAATGGTTATTATCGATCCGAATTCTACGTGTTCGCACGCACGTACGTAAAATATTACGTCCGTCGGTTGTCAACGACCGTTCGTCGTGCAGGATGTCCGACCACAGGACGAAAACGAGTTACCGCCGCTCCGTCCGGAACGTTTCCGGAACGGTGCCGGGTGCTCGATGTATCCGTACGCGCAAAATATGAACGCTCGGCTGGCGTGCCGTACAATTACATGCATTATCGTGATAATTACCATAGTTGCGTGCTCGGGCCGTCCGCGTGGTGGTGCAGCACGTCCGGTCGCTGCGGCGGCCAACACAGCAAGCGCACGGTGTTCCGCCGGCCGGACGTCGGGTCGTATACGCGCGTGTGACGGCGACGGCGACGAAGACGGGTGTCGATCGAACGTGTGTGCGGCGGTGCGCCCGGCCGCGGATGCGCTGTGGACGCGGGTCGTCGGCGCGGCAGGATCGCGATGCCCGTGGTCTCGGGGACGAGCGAGCGAGCGAAACACTGGAGACGGACGACGTGGACGCGGTAACGACGGCCGGCGCGTATTGGAACGCACACCGGAGCACCGACCGCGCGCGCGTCCTACGCCGCCACCGCCGCCGCCGCCGCGCAGTCGTTTTGTGTACGGTTACGTAACGTGGTCGGCGTCCGTGTAGGAGGCGCGCGGCGCGAAAGGGAAACGCCGCCGCCGCCGCCGTCGCTGTTAGTCGGCAAGAACGAAGATGAGAAAATTCGTCGCTACGACGACGCGTAGAGGTCGCTCCAGCTTATTCGGGTACACGTGGGCGAAAGACTCGCAAAAAATTCAATCAGCTATCACGCGTGTTGTTTTTGTTTTTTTTTATCATATTTCATCGGTCGGAATCGGTATGGATAAAAAATACGTGTACGAATGTGCCGTTCTAACGCAACATTTGTCATCTATCGCTGACGAAAAAATAGTGATAGAATAATAGTTTTTTTTCACCCAGCTCTGTAACGCTCAAATCGCGATAAACAATATTTTACCCAGGGCCGTATCGTTTTCGATAGAAATCCGTATTATCGTTATAATATTTATCATCAATAATCAATAAAAATAAAAAAATAATACGACGACAATCGTACGCGTGTAGTCGTGCGCGAGACGTTCGATTTTCGATGTTTTACATGATTTTTTCACTTTCGAAAACCAACACGTGGTCATTAAACGTAACGGGACTCGAATAATTTCGGTCGCTCTTAATTCTCGTTGTTCTAATGATTTGCCGTCGTACAAGTAACAACTATTTGTTCTTTTACAGTAATTATAAGTTTTTACCCATTATTACTTTTTATAGGTTATATTTATTTAAATTACTATGGCTACTAGTTATTCATATTTTTTTTAATAAGTAATGTTATGAGTTTTTATCCGAAAACGGAGATTAGATCCAGGCGATTTATAAGCATAATAATAAAATAAATATAACCGCTTTAAATACAGATAGCGATGGGGTTAAATAAATCTACTCAACTGTGCGATGTCAAGGTCGTCAAGAAAATGTGTATTTTTACTAATTATTTTCTGAGAGGGGGATAACCGTGTTACTGATGTTCCTTAGTAGCCTTGGTATTTTAGTCAAAAAATAAATAAATATAAATTAAAATTTTTATAACAGTACAGTATGTACCCTAATCATCATTGCTAGTTTGCGATTCCTGTTAAAAATAACCAATTTGCCCCGTAGCTCAGTGATTATTAGTACTGACATTGATTATAGAATAGATTTATTATTCTATTATCTATTCTATAATCAATGATGCTGATAATAAACAAAAATATATTATTTTTTATTTTTTATTTTAATTTCGTTGTAAAATAATAGTGCATTGTTGTAGGCTGTACCCAAGGAAATTACCTCTCCACAAATAATTGATGCTTCCAGGGATGCAAAATAACGATTAAACATTTTTTAAAAAATATGATTATAATAAATAATAAAAATAACGAACGATATTTTCAATATTTGCGGAATCAATACGCTCGTAAATAAAGTTACATTTTCTTGTTCATCTGTAAAATTCACAGTATAATTTAAAAAAATAAAATATTTATATCCGCAAACATTTTTACTACAGTTTACAATTACTAGTATCCGATTCATATTTGATATCTAAGATAAAAAGAAAAAATGTGGTCGAAAAACCAATTATTTTAAACTCAAACAATTTTAAATTGTGATCTATTTTTTACTATGGGCTTGCCCTCTCTACGTAAGGTATTTAAATCAATTGTTTCTAATTTTCCACTTGTACGATTTAAACATTTATAAATCTTATAAAAACATCTTTAAAAATGTTGGCATACAGCTGGTTTTCAACATAAACGTCTAGCTTATTTTATAATGAAGAAACCACATTATTCATCTAATTCTATAAGTTGTGACAACGTGTTGTTACTTCACTGTGAAACGACGACGATAGAATACCAGAAAACCGGTTACCACTACGAAGTCTTACGTTCAACACGTATATATGTATAATAAGCCATATAACTACATTACCTGTAGATCGTTGATAGACGGGCAAATAACGAATTTTTTTTGTTTATAATGTTTATGCGTTTACTAAATAATCGTAAAATATTGTATAATATGGGTGTACAGGTGCCAGGCCACATTATTCGTTTCTACCGGTACGGTGAAACGTTTTTATCAACAGTTTTTACCGAACACTGTATGGTCCGGTTTATTGTGATCTTATCGTATAAAAACTGATGAAGGATCGGTTCAGTTCGACTTCATATTTTTATGAAAGATTTCGGGTCCGGTTCTGGTTTAAACTATAATCACTTCGGATCGGTCCGGTCCTAACCGAGGACCTATCAAATGCTGCTTGTCACAATACTGCCGCTCGGTCCTGATCGTTTATTGAATGAAAACAATATTTTATACGTACTGATTCCTCTTCACTTGACCGCGCAATTACTACAATGAGTGAAGAGTGACGAGCGAAGAGACGTCGCGCTCGCGCTACAATTTTGTGCTGTGCTGTTGATGCCGTGTTATTCTAATATTATTTTAATGTACCCAATTATTTTACTACCGATCGATAACGGTGTGTTATCTAATGTGATAAGAATTATTTTTGGAATTTTCAGGGTAATGATGCTCCTATGGGTTGTATGCTATGTAGCCGTGTACATTAATTAATCTCTGTATAGACTATGGACCGATATAATAAACGATCATGTACTAATATTATTGACTTATGACCATTGATGTTTAAATTATTTGGTATAATTACTGCTTACAACGTATACTTACTTACTGTCTTATTACATTCGTATACTGCTGTACAAATTTAAAATATCGATTAAAAAGTACTGTATAAGGTATTAGTATGCATTTGGTCGAATAAATAATGATGATTGTACATTTTGCCGGAGTTCTACCTAGGTATTATTTGTTTTACGACTATATCGATCGTGCATTTAACTGCGATGGCGTAACAAACATTCCGGAAAATATGGAATATTTTCAGTCGACCTTTTGCCAAAATAAAATAAAAATATTTGGCCATCACGGGTACCCGGAAGTGGTGTAATTTGAGCATAATGGCAGTGGTTGGATAAAATACCCAGGACGCAAAATTTATACAATGTATGAGCCATATATGGCATAAATGAGCCACACAAATTAAATGTATTTAAAATTCAAAATTATTTTAGATTAAAAAACAAAGGTTTTAAAAATCTGATGTGCGTAAAGCGTAACATGTCTTGGACAATTTAAATTGGGCTTGTCCATAATTTTCAGTATATATTTTTAGTATTACAGTACCGATTTCAAGGTACTTATAATGTAACCCTTAGACCAGAGATAATCAAATTTTTTAATCCTGTAACTTTCTTGTAGTGACAACATTTTAATGGATCCCGAATTATGAATGTCAAAAATCGGGTGAAACTCCTGAGTCAAAGAAGAAGCAGAAATAGGTGTATATTTTAAAATTGGAACCATGTTTTACCATTTGTACCATGTTTTCGAAAAAACGATTTTGAGTGAAAGAGGTCGGGGGATCAGATTATATTTTTTAAGATGGTTGATATTGTGGTAGAACAGATATCTTAACAATGCATGTTAAATTTTCGTATTCTAACTTTTTTTTTTAATACAAAAAAAGATGTTCAGGTAGATAAGTAGATGACGTTAAAATGTTATTGAATCTTCACGTGTTATTAAACTATAACCAATTTAAGTTTGAGGATAATCAAAAAATGCACATGTATAATGAATTCAGAATTACAGAAATACAGAATAATGAATAAATAATAATTAAGTACTCAATAAATATTTAGAATTGCTCAAACTACTATTTATACAATAACTGCTATTGTAAAATCGAAATTCGTTGAAATATTCGATATCGTAAACATTTTATTTTTTAATGCTTATAAATCATTCTTGCGATTTCTTGTAAATATTTTTTGTTGTTACATATAAAATCTTATGAAAAATTTTGTATTCAAATTTTGAGTTATAAGTACGTATACATATTTATTGAAATTGAAAGCTTAATGTAGAGGATAATATAGAGGATATTTGTACGTTTTATACTTATATTTCAATAACTTATTCAAACTTTTTTTTACGAAATCCACTTATATGGAAGTTTTAGTGATCACAGCTTTTGCGACCCCAACGTTGTACTAGGATCCCCTCAAGCCTACCACTACTCGGTTTACGTAGGTTAATGATTACGTGAAAAGTCACTGGAAGGATGTTGAATATCTTTGCAACACGCTATTGCAGTAGCTATAAACAACACACTTTTACATAATAATATATAGGCATAAGATATTAGGTGGTGAGCTCGAAGACCGACGACATTATAATTTATTATCTTCTGACGCACTGTTGTATTAAGCTCTGGTAATATAATTGGGATGTATTGATAGGAATAAAAAATATTATTATGTATGATCTAGTTTTAGAAAACAATTATATAATTTTAATATCAAATGATATCAAATAACAATAAATCTAGGCCACAGAAAGTATAAGACACATTAAAGGACTGTACATTCACGTGGCAATAGAATAATATAAATTTTTAGAAAATAAGAAAATACAATAATAATTTTACAATATACTGTTAGGCCCGGCTCAAGTGTTTAAACATACATAGGCAAAATTCAGTTTTCCCCCCTTACAAGTAAATAACACATCAAATAATTTTTTTATACATACAAATTGTTACAGAAAAATGCCGCCCTTGGCGTAAGTCTATGTCGCATACCCTTTAAGCCGAGCCTGGATACTGTAAATTAACAAGTAAGCAATAAATATATTTCTTTAGGTTAGTCGAAATGATAAAAGAGAGAAGACATGTAAATTATGAGTATCTGTGGTTGTCCGTGATTCGACCAATAGGCAAATATATGAGTTATTTCAATTTTCTTATAGGTAGATATAAGTTGTTGTTGGTCTAATCGCATGATTTTAATAGCGTATACGACTATACGTCGTGGGAGCCTTTCATGTACTCGTAATAAAATATGCAAGTGTGGATTTTATCTAATTAGTTAGTATACGTATATGCGTACATGCATATATGTTTATGTGTGTGTGTGTGTGTGTGTGTGTCTATGTGTGAGTTAGAGTATTATTTTCGTTTAATTGACTCGTATGGTATAGTGTACGATGATCGTAATGTTAATTAATATTGGCAAAATATACACAAATGTTTATTAAATATGTAAAAAATTTAATAGTCGAAAAATTGTCATAAAAGTAAATAATTAATTTTTTAACAAATATTTCTTTCTTGCATGTAAAATGTGTTGCTCCCTACGTAAATAAAGATAACTTAACTTATACTGTTTTATCATGATTTCTTATGTGTTTATGTTCAAATAATGAACTGTATACCAAGTTAATTAATAATAATAAAAAAAAAAAAACACGTGTACATTTAAGAAAATGTTATTTTATTCAAACTCAATCATTGATAATATATATGATTTCAAATTATGGATTGAAACATGCATGAAATATGGTCATAATTAAGTTTGATTAGTATTGTAATTTTGGCATAACGTAATGATACGAACACATAGTTCATTACACTACGGTTGGTATAGTTTCAAGTTTATATTTGTACGTTCAAGGACGATATTTATAGTAATGTGTGTTATGAAATGTAAATGCTTCGCGAATAAAATCGGTAAAAACTAGTACCGCCGGTAGATAAGATTATTGATTTTCGACCGGCGACTCTTGCACATCCACCACTCCTTCCGGCACAACTAACTTAACTAAACTAAACTATGCTAACCGATAACTAATAGAGTTAAACAGTTTTTTTTTTTTTACGAGCGCTGTTATTTTTATGAGAATATGAACAACCAGGAGAAGGGGGACACCAATGCGTTCGATGTATTGTTTTCGGTCAACCGTCGTCGATATCGGTATATTATGTTTCCTTACCATCTTTAATATGACTTCCCAGGCGATTCTGGCTTGGTTAGTATATAATATGCTTGTTATTGTCTTTGTTACACTCATATTTTCTAATACTGAAGTGTTATCATAACCAGAGTAATAAAAAGATAATTTAATATTAATAAACGTATGATGTCATCGATACACATGCTCAACATCGAATCATATGGGTTTCGGTAGTAAATAAAACGAAATGGTGAAAACATGGTTCTATTATATACACACAAGTATTGTATTTGATATATAATTTAATATAATTTATGTGCACACTCAACATTACAATATCGATTCAACAACCAGAAACAATAGTTATCCGTAAAGTTGCAGGCTAGTTAGGAGATTCATGTTTAAATTATAATGTTAGTACATATCAATACGAATTGTGATGAAAAGTTCATATAAATAATACTTGTATAATTTATATATTCAGTGAAAAATTTCTATTACGAATCTGAAGTGACCGAGAAATATTTTTCGTTATAGAGAGTTTTCGTGATAGACAAAGGGTTTGAAAAAACAAAATTTAAATTATTTATGTACAAAAGTAAGTAAACTCATGTATGTACTCGTGTTATTATTTTTCATACACATTATTATTTTTACACTAGATGACATTCTACTTATGTATTATATTTTTACATTTATGAATAAAAATGGATAATTTACAATTATTTATAATAGTCTGTCATTTTTGTTTGAACTTGTTTACTATACTAATATATAACAACATAGAGAATTAATTCATTAATAGATTATAAATCAAACTAATCAATATATTGTACTCTATTTACGCAATAGAATTTTTCATTTTAACGAGTTTCGTTATAGTTTTTACTGTAATTATATATATATTATATTATATTATATATATATATATATATGTATAATTAATTCAATCGTGTGTTTGATTGTGTAATTTGAAAACATTTACTCGACTGGCTGTAAATTATAATAGTATGCCAGTTCGTAGTTCAGATAATAATATTGTAATGATACTTTACGAAAAATTAAAGGAGATCGTCGTTATTTCATATCATACGAATAATTACTTTACACAATACATGGTATCGCATAGTTGCACGTAAATAACTGACATTATATATTGTAATAGGTATTATATAGCCATAGTTATTACTTATTAATATGTGAAGAGCAGATAGTACGCGATATAATTAGTTATTTGAAATGGTAATCAACTATGAGAATATTGAGACAAATCAATCCGAACGATTTAAATTATTAATCTATCCCACCATTGAAATATAATTTCGTTATAAATTAAGTCTAGATTCAAATTTAAAGTATTTTGCATTCAGATTTTGTTATTTAGATAAGGTTAGTTAGTTACTAAATTAATCTACTCAATAGCATTTTATTACGAAAAAATGTGAGAATAAATTTTTAAATAACTTAATGTGTATAGTTCGAAAAATTATTTTAAATATTATAATAATGTACTTTTTATACTAAAATGAATAATTGATAAAAATGCATTGTAAATTTTTAGGAACTACGTACTAAATAATTGTTTAATAAAAATTGTTTTTAATTATATATTAATTAATACACAGGTATACAGTACATCAGATAGTCGATAAAAGAAGACTTATAAATATATTACTAACAACTAAGGCTCGTAAGTTGTAGGAGCTAAAAAAGGCAAAATATGTATACAAATATGCACGAAAAAATTGCAAAGTATGCACAACAATATTGTAAAATATTCATTAAAAATGTTAAATATGGAAAAAAAAATATTCTGAATTTCAAAAAGAAAATCTAATGTTGTTAAAAAATAAATTATATATACAAAAACTATTTATAACTGGAAAAAATGTATAATTGGTTTGCATTTTAACAATCACATAAAAATTACTTAAAATAAGTATTTCAGCTTTTTAGCGTAATAGACTACATACGTATCACATAGTTATTGTAATAAATATTTTCGTTGATAATTTTGAATTTTATATATTTAATATTAATTAAAATATACAGGATAGGAAAATACAATTTTAAAATCAATTTTTTTTAAAAAAATATGAAATATGAATAATATGAGTGCAAATCAATGAAATATGCATTATTTTAGCTAAAATTGACAAAATATGCAAAACATGGATTTTAAATTTTTGATTTTTTAACTCGCAGTTATAAAATTT
Organism: Sipha maydis; assembly: GCA_034509805.1. Taxonomy (NCBI): domain Eukaryota; kingdom Metazoa; phylum Arthropoda; class Insecta; order Hemiptera; family Aphididae; genus Sipha; species Sipha maydis. The sequence continues at coordinate 9,711 of JASXSY010002801.1, forward strand.
AGATTTCTAACGAGGTCTGCTATAAATTGGGAACATACAGAACAATATGCAATTCCTACATCTTCCAAACCCTACTAATAACTCTATCATCGAGGTAAAATTGTAAAAATAAATAAATTGAAATTAACGTTTTATAATCATTATTAACCAATTCATTAAACTCGAAGGATAGTTACCATAGTTCTATAGAGTTACTGATGTTTGCCTAACCAGTGCAGGATAGTAACGTAAGGAAAAGTAACGCGTTACTATTATAGTAATGTGTTATGTAATTTCATTACAATTTTTACCATGCCACGAAAATGTTATGGAAATTAATTTATATATGATTTTTCTGATATGACACGTTATAAATAGGCAGGGCCGGATTGGTTAGGCGAGCTACCGAGAAAATCTCGGTGGGCCGCTTAAATTTTGGGCGATGGGCCGTCGCCATCGTGTCAGAGTACGGGTGAAAATAAATTCATGTTTAATATACGATAAGTTCGTAACAACTTAAGATGTAATAATATTGTAATAAACCAATAAACATAATGTAAACCATTAAACCACAATATACATCTAGTAGGCAGTTGCTAGTTATGTAAGCTATTGTCTATTATTATCGGTTATTACGTCTTATTATCCAATAGTATGTTTACACTGATACCACAGAATAATTCTGTGCCGACAAATTTAGCGATGTTTAAAAATAGACTGTTGATAACATATAGACCACCATAGTCCATAATATTTATTATTTTGTCATCAGTTCCAATTTCTTATCCATAAGTGTTGTTTTACTTTTGACTCGTAAAATTGAACAAATTATAAATGAATTGTGATGAGAAAACAATAAAACTCAAAGGTCAATTGGTATAATAGCTGCTGGAAATGATCCAAAACAAAAAAAAATTTGTTTTTTAACTGCAAAACCATTAGCTACTTCACCTACTTCTATAGTAGGTACAGTTGTGACAGGTAATTTTGTTACATTAATTTATAGTAATACATTTTAACAAGTATTTTAGTATTTAGCACAAGCAGTTTGTTCATTTAACTAGATTCATGCCCAATCATTTATTTGCTATCAAAAAAACTAAATATTTTATAATTTTACATTTTAAATTATTTAAAATGTCCGTTTTTAGAATAATAAAAAAAACGTTACCTATTACATAGATAATACTTTTTTTCAGTATAATTGTCATGACTTATCTTAGCTTAGGTACTAAATATTTTTATACCTACTCAATTAGGAGGTGTATACATATTTTGTTATATTTATAATCAATAGCAAATTGATTAAATTAAATTAAAAACGATGATTACAAATTTATAATTTGTATAATTAGGTTATAATTAACTATACAATTAGGTTTGTAACTTGTAAGTAATAAGTATAGGTAACTGTTCTTTTTTAAACTTTCAATTTAACATGGGTGATTTTTCAAAAAAACTGCATTATTAAGTTAATTATTAAATATTAAATCATCATATAAATAAAATTGAATTAATACAAAATTATTTTTATTTTAACTATTAGAATTAATTGAGACATCTAGTGAAACATTGCTGATGGTTGCTACATAATACATGCTAACATAATTATTTGGTTGTCGTTAAATGCGTCACAATTTAAAGTTCATTCCTTTAGATTTGCATATACTGTAACACATATGTGTTATATTGTAATTATTATTTTGTATTTATACGTTTTACAGCTTCTTTGGTCCTAGTAAAATAAGTCGGATAATGGAAAAAATTATTACGTTTAATGTAATTTATGTTTTGGAAATTCGAAATCGTTATCAACACCCAAGATCACATCATCAAATGTATAAAAGTGCACTGCAGTAATAGTATTATTATTTTTTTTTTTTGTATTTAATCTTAAGTAAAGTTTATAAAATAAGTTTTTATTTTGAATTGTCACTTGAAAGTAACGTATTTACTTTTATCATTATAAAGTAAAGTAATTTTATTAAAATTCTGTTTGAGTGACGTCAAATGTAATTTCATTACATTTAAGTAATGAGTAACGAATAAAGTAACTTATTACTTTAAAGTAACTAATCCTACAGTGTAATTAACGAGTTAGTTTTACATGTTCATTTTTATTGAATATGTTTACCATTTTTTCTTTTTAACCAATAACCAATAGGGAACTACGTTATCAAATTACTAATAGTTTACTTGTTTACCTATATGTTACGAAGATTAATATAATTTCAAGGACATACCTTAGAACTAGTATTTTTAATAATAATACAATCAGTAATACAATTGAGTAGGTTTTCTGTACTACGTGCGAAATACTCTTTATCGACGACAGATGGCGTTTTCATATTAACAATTGTATTTATTACTGCTCAACCATACATTTTGAAATTATTATATAAACTGTCGTTTGTAATTGATTTATTTCCGTTGACTGGTTAGTATTCGAAATTTTAGACATTTTTTAAATTTATGTTTAATCACCCAATATTTATCATCTTATGCAGAGGTAAAATTTCGCTAAAATTTTTCATTATGATTAGAAAAATATTATCTACCACCCACTTGATAATTATATTATTTTGAAAACAGTACATTTTCTTTTACTATTATATTTTATTTATATTTTAAAACTTAAAACACCTTTTTTATTATTGAACCATTACCACTTTTAAAAAATTACGTGTATACCGTTTACTTATTCGAATTTTTTTTATCCAGATAACTCCTCGAATCCCATATTGAGAAATCGAGCACATACACTTTTATAGTACTTATACATACATAACTAAACATTAATATAAAAATAATTATTAAATTCTTTATAAGAAAAACCTCAACTATATTTTTAATTACCTTTTAAATTAAGCGTCTACATAATAGTATTAAAAACATCCATTTCTAAACTAATAATAACGTTTAAGGAGTTATAAATAAGCAATTTAAAAGGACATTTAAAACTACTATTAAAAAGTATTTTATACAACATTGTTTTCTATTTCAAGTCGTTCGTTCGGGTAAATGATTTTAAAATGATTTCCAAAACGTTTAGTTAATTAAGTCTGTATATTAATATTTAAAGATCAAGGTATAAATCGTTATCACTTATGGTTTGTAACTGAACGACATGAGACATCACTCAAGAATGTTGACAACTGAAAAATATAGTTTACGTACCTATGAAAAAAAAATTCCATTTTATGCTAGTGAGCAATATATATATATATATATATATATATATATATATATATATATATATATATATATATATATATATATATATATATACATTTCTGTTGTGTATAAATATTTACTGTAAAGCCTTTTTCAATTTTACAACTCAGTATTTATAGGCACTAAAATTACTTTCTCTTTCTTAAACAGAATCTATTTTGTTTTAAGATATATTATACATAACAGTTGTTGTCGCTTAGCTTATAAATAACTAATGGCCTTCGATATATTTATCACATTTCTATACGGGCTTTAAAAAGTGCATGTTAGTGGCCAGACTTGGGTAGTATTCCGAATACAATATTCGGAATACTGTATTCAGAATACTTTTTAAGTATTTCAAATACTTTTTAAATATTATGTTTGAAAGTATTCAATAAAGTATTTTGAATACTTATAACGAGTATCTTTTAAACATTAAATCATCTCTTTTTTTAAACGATTTTATTACTTCTTTGTCATATGTTGTAGATATAAGCTCTTATCAGATTTTTATCAGTGTTGTAAATCATAATCTATAACAATTATATAGCATAAAAATGCAATAAAGTAACATATATTTAGTCTACAGTTTCAAATATTTCTCATGATGTCTATAATTTTTATAGTATGAAAAACTAGAAGTATTTTAAAAGTATTCGGAATACTTTTGAAAATTTCTAAATAATGTATTCGGAATACAATTTGTATAAAGTATTTGAATACTATTTTTTGTAAGTATTCGAGTATTTATTCTAAATACTTTTAAAAAGTATTTTACCCAAGTCTGTTAGTGGCTCTGTGCAGTAATAATTGATGATACTCCTATTCTGAGATTTTTGGTTTATTTTTGATGTATTTACATATTAAAAAAATATTAAAATCTTACCTTAAGAAAAAACACATTTAGATATTTAAAAAAATAAATACATTTACGAGTAAAAATAAAAATTACAAATTTATCATTGAGAATATTTTATCAATCATTAACTATTCATAAAATCATTGATCATTTTATTAATTTTTAAAATTGATATTTATCGAATTGAAAAACATCAGTGAATAAATAATTTTTTCTATTCAGGTTTTCCTGAAAAATATTGTAATTTAGGTTCAAGTTAATAAAAAATTAAAATAATTAATTAATTAAGTTAAGTTTATTAGTTAACTAATTTATGTATAAGTTAGTTCATCGATGTATCTTAAATCGTAATAAGATAAGAGGAGAAGTAATAAGTATTTTATCCTATTGTCTATACAATTTGAATTTATAATATCGTTATATTTCTATTATATTGTATTTTTTAATTTTTTTTTTTTATTTGATAATTAATGCTTCAAAAGTAAAGGTTGAATTAAGCTATTAGATGTTAAAAATCACATATATTAGATGTTAGATTTAAAACTATAATTTTGTATTTCTAAGTAAGGTTAGGTTATAATTACAATTTATTAATGATATTTATAACAATTAATAATAGTTTTCAGATTTTGGCGGTCATCAAAAGTGCTTCTATTATGTTGTGTGGTATGTTTAGGTGCATATTAAAGTATATTGTGTACACTTCTCTACTGTGTGTTTGATAGTTAATGTTATGTGGCATGTGCCGCATATTGGTCAAGCCTCATTTCTAAATATGTACAAGTGTCCGATTCTGATTCGGGAAATTTCGATGTCTTATTTTTGGTTGAAAATGAAAGGGATATACCATTTTTGGATTGTTTTTTGATAATTTTGAATTGATGTTAGCATTGAATTCCTTTGAATTTGTCAAAATGAGAAGATTTTGTTTTGATTTATTTTTATCATAACTATTGCCGTAACATAATTTTTAATATTTGATATCATATTATAGTTTTATATTATAATCTTGTGTATTGTTAGGAACGATGCTATCTTGTAATAATACTGACATTCAATAATGGATAATGCTTGATAGATATTATCGTGTAGACGGCGTTTCGTATAGGCAATTCAATGGCTTTATTGCATGTTACGTGATAACAGTTTAGCAAACATACCATAGTAATATTATAGTATCTTGCTAATTCGGTTGATAGACCGGCTCCAGCTGATCGAAAAGAATAAAAAGGACTGTCTGATGTTTTGCATATGAGAAAAAACTGTTGTGTTCCACTGTCCAATGTTTCGTTATATTTTCGTATTCCTAGGAGATTACGTTCGGACGCGTGACATTCCAATGTGCGACTCTCGGCCGTTATGGCAACATAGCCGAACCGATTATTTAACATTCGAAAATCTATATACTTCCGTATTTATAAAACATATACTGTACTATATAAAAGCATATATTTATTTTTAATCAGGGATAGCTCTCAAGTTGATTGAACACGGAAGGGGTAAATATTACTAACTAAAGCCCGGCAATTTACGGTAGGTTAATTTACTTAACACTTGATTGAAGGTGTGGTGGTGTATTCCATCTGGACAGCGGCATAATTTGGGAGGAAGGGAAAAACTTATGCATACGTCAAAATTGGCCCATCATCAAAATATCAAACACATCTTTTATGTTGCCATTCGACACGTTGTAAATCAGAAAAATGAGACGTGTACTATACGGGTACACAGTACAAATCATTATATTTTTGGACATGTTCGACGTCCCCTTCCCTGCACGTTGATCGAAACTTTTTGGTAAGATGAGCAACTTAACAAGAGCATGCAGACCGCCCTGCTCTGGAGAAAACCGTAATGACGACTCAGCCTCTGGACGGTATTTTCATCGGGAAATCGAAGTTCCTTTGCGCGGAGTTGTGTTCCGTACAAGAGTGGAACATAGAAGGGAACACGTTGGATCATTAAACGGGGTTGCACGCTACAGCGTAGCGAATACACGATGAAATAAAAAAAAAAAAAAATGCGACTTTCTTTATTCAACTGAACCGACGGTTTAACGCGTAGTGAACTTTTTTTTTCTTCTTTTTTCTTTCTCAACACATTCGACGCGTTGCGGTGCGATCACCGTTCTGTGACACAAACGGATTGTTCTGGTTTTCAATCGACGGGCCGGGCTCGAGCGCACCGGGGCACCGCGATCGGATCGGGCGATCTCAGGCCGCCGGACGGGTCAGCGGCGACGCGGCTCATCGTCGTGCCGACCGGCTCCGTCCGCAGCGGGTCCGTCTACCAGACGCGGCACTTGTCCGCGGGGTTCATGAACGAGCCGACGGGGCACCGGAAGTCCGCGGCGAAGTGCCGCTGGTTCTGGAACGCGCCGATGACGCGGTACCGGCCGGGCGAGTGGCGGCCGGTGAGCGCGGCGTGCCGCAGCGTCTCGGCCCGGTACACGGAGCACCACACGTTGGCCGCGTTGATCCAGAACATCTGCCGGCCCGTGTACTCGTGCAGCCCGGGCAGACGGGGCTCGCGGCGGTGGCCGCGCGGACCGCCGACCGCGCGCCGGTACGCGCTGTACGCGAGCGCCACGCCCCCGTTGTCCGCGATGTTCTCGCCCAGCGTGTTCAGCCCGTTGACGCGCACCCCGTCCGCCGCGCCGAAGCCGCCGTACTGCCGGACCATGCAGCGCGCGCGCTCCGCGAACCGGCCGCTGGTCTCCGGGCGCCACCAGTCCCGCAGGTTGCCCGCCCGGTCGTACAGCCGTCCCTGGTTGTCGAACGCGTGCGTCATCTCGTGCCCGATCACGTAGCCCGCGCCCCCGTAGTTCATGTACGCCGGCCGGTCGCCCGAGAAGAACATGCCCTGCAGTATGCCTGCAACAACAGCCCAACACACGTCCGACACCGTTACGCAAACGTACTACTACTACTACTACTACTACTACCAGTGGCGGCGTGGACGGAGTTAATTTGACGCAGCTGCGTCACGAAAAAAAAGAGTAGGTGGGTGGTTATTGAAAGTTGACATTTGTAGTTGAGTACAAGTTAGGAACTTGTTTGAACGTAATCGATTGAATCAAATTCACAATAATCGATTGCGTAAAAGTGCCAATAGATTAGGCGTTGAGAATTGTCGACTGCGTCAGTGAAATAATAAGTTCACGCCGCCAATGACTACTACTACTACTACTACTACTACTGCTCAGTGGCGTCCAAGTCCGTGTTAAGGTCGGGCTCTTTTTTGAAAGATATGGCTGGTAGTTCGAAATGTGGATGGTACCTCAAAACGTGGCTAGTAGGATCATGAGTTTACTCGCATCATAATTGTGTTATAAGTAAATGTATAGTGTTATGAAAATATTTAAGATATTGAGGCCGCGAAGTTTTGAAATTGACCGACCACATTTTACAAACTTCGGCGCCACTGCTGCTACTACTACTACTACTACTACTACTACTACTACTACTACTACTACAACTACTACTGTTTCCGGAAACTTTCCGCACCCCGGGATTGTACGCGACGACTGGTTTCGTTTGGTTGACAAATATCGGTCATCAATTTTTTTTTTAGTCTTAAGCGTTCGTTTTTTAGAATTTCAATTTACCATCGTCTATTCGGGTCGTGAGAAGACTTTATTTTTTATTTTTTTAAATCGATCAATAACGGATTATACGTTTTATATTTTCTTCTTTTTAGATTGATTATTTTATGACTTTTAACAATAGTTTTCTCCATTGTAGTTCGTATCGGAAGAATTATTTCGAACAGCAACCAACCGACATTTCGCTAATTTTCACTGCAATATTATGATCACTTTATGTTCGTCTTACCGTTGAGTGAGGACGATATAACATTACGTTTTGACAATATAGTTTTTGACATAATTATTATTAGTGTGATTATTATACATCCGTCATAAATCACGGAAAAATAAGCTATCGTAAGGTGATGCGTGATGACAAATACGAAAACACGCTTGCGACTGGTAACTTAACTGATATTAGATCACTGAAGTCGCAAGCTGCAACGACTATTTTCGACACGTTCGCACATTGGAAACCACATTCCTAGTTTAAATATAGATCAGTCGTTACGTACATTCGTTGTGGTCAGTCGCACTTAGGAAACCGTAACTTAACATGCGCCGCCGTCGCTACTACTACTGCTGTGACGACGTCGTCGCAACGTTACAATATTTCATCACGCCCGGTGGCCGATCTAGGACTTTGTTTTAGATGGAGGAAAGAGAGCTCAATGTTCTTCAAGAAATTATAAAACACCTACATTTTTCTTTTGCATTTTTGTTTTTAAATACCTACAAGACTTCCAATCATAATTATACGTTGCAGACAATATTATTTTACGGGTCGATGTCTTTACGTCGGTCAGTCGGTTTATTAATTATATTATATTAGTGATAAGATAATCTAGAAGCCTTGTAACCTCGTTTAAAAAATAATTTTATTAAATTTTCTAACTAAGAATGTTTCTATTGTAATTATTACATGACTAACGGAGGTCCTAGGCCAAAGGGAGGGCAAGGTTCGTTAAATCCATCCCTGATCCCGTCGACTAACACGGATCAAACACATACTGACTAACAACTACTAGCATGTTGCCTTGCTAGAGTTATGCGGAGAAAACAAATTTTACCCTTGAGCGACACGATAAAGTTTATAAATGTATTACCAGAGTATTTCAGATAAATCATTACATTGAAATCTAGATTCTAACAGTTCAAACTAACCAAAGACTCTTCCTATCAAATCTCTATAACTCCCTATTAAGGCATCTCCAATCTTTCTTACAACAGTCCTATTAACTGTTCAACCCACGTCATGAAGTTTCATCCATTAAACGCGGTTTCGACCAAGAGATAATAAGACATCAATGTTTCACTTAATTACACAGTCACACTCTTAATTACTGTTCTACGGTGGTATGTGTATATGCGTGTTTAAAGGGTAGGGGGAAATTAAGTAATGTCTGATTGGCTATAAAAAAATGATAAAAAGTGTTGCCACGGTCGTGATAGAAGGGGTTGTTGACTTACCCGCAGGGATTTGTATGCTATTCTCGACCAGATTGTAGAGCGCGTTGACGACAGTCACTCTGCCGTGCGACACCCAGTCGGACTTGTTGACCGGTATGTGTAGCTTCTCGAAGTTTTTGTCGCACACGAACTTGGCCAGTCGCAACACCGACCCGAAGTAATCGCTGTCGTTGTCGAATCGTAGCGGCGCGTAGTAACTGTCCACTTTGTCGGCGTCCAGCAGCTCGTCCGGATACGCGACAAATTCTTCTATAGCTCTCGCTTTGTCCAGCGCGTTTTTTTTGGTTTCCGGATCCATCCAATCTGTCGCACAACACGCAAATACGTTTTTTGATATTATTGCAAACCGCATTTTCCAAAGTATACGAGATATAATCAAAAAATAAACTGTTATCGTGTCTAAAGAAATTAGCCCATCAAAAAATTACACTGTGATTTGTGACGTGTAGGAAAGTACATAACAAACGGTGTTGACTTTTTCAATTAATACTACGAAAGTTTTTCGTCACTGCATCTAAAACTTACAGCTGTATCATTCAAGTTATTTTTGTTTTTGTACATAACAAATTCAGGTTACGTCATAAGATATTAGATACTCGAATATAGGTAAAATAATTCTATTAAGTATAGTATATTCAATTATTTTACTAAATACACGTCACTGTACATAAAAAATTATAAATTAAAATGAATTTATTATCAAATATTATTTTATGTGTCAGGAATTATTTTAACGATTAAAGATTGTGTATTCGGGTCAAAGTGCAAAATATTGAAAAATTGAATGTGCGTGCGAGAGAGAGCCATAGGTGGAGACTTGATTGAATTATAGGGGGCTTAAATGTCAATTGTTGCAAAATAAGTACCTATTTTAATATTTTATACTACGAAATTTAATAATTTTGATCTTTTTAGGGGGGCTAAGCCCCCCAAGCCTCCCCAATCTCCACCTATGGAGAGAGCTAGTGAAATATCGAGGATGGAGTTTTACTGCGATAGTGAACGCGAATAACGACCCGTAAGAGTTCGTCTATCAATATGAAGAAACGATCATTTGTAATCGTTATCGTCGCCGCACAACGTACCTGAGTTCTTCAGAGCCACGTAGATCTCTTGCCGGACGCTGTTGATCATTTGGACGACGGCGGTTTTGGCGCTCAAGCTCGGGTACCGTTTCAGGTACATCGCGCCTACGGCCAGGTACAGTTTGGACGACACGAACTCGACGCACTCGACCCACCGCGGTTCCCGGGCCGGCGGGCCCAGCAGCTCACCATGCGCCACCTGTTGCCTGTGCCGCAGCCGCCCGGCCGTCAGCTCGATGCAGGACGCCACGGCCCGCCACACCATGTAGTTGGCCTGGACCCGGGGGTCGGTGGCTCGGAGCACGGCGTCCAGTCCGGACAGGTACCCGGGCACGTTAACCATGACGCGTTGGTCGTCCTGTACGCACGTAACGCTACCGCTGTCCGGACACACCAGCCGGTTGATGTACTCGCGCCACGGCAGACCGGGCCAACGGGCCGTCAGCTCGGACAGTGTCAGCACGGTGAAGTCGGCCAGACCGTCAGCGGACTGCATCTGCTCGGGAGCCCGGAAAACGAGAGCAACGGGTTGGTTCAGTCACGGTAACCGGATCTGGCGGACGATGGGACGGCGGGAATAGGGTGGGAGATCGCGCGGGAGACCCCGGAACTCCCAACACCTATACAGCGCTCGTGTTCCTGATCGGTCTCCCTCGCACCGCGTGTGTCACGGCAGAGGCGTAAACCTAGGGGTGCAAAGCGGGGGGTAGGTTGCAATATCCAGTGTCGAGACTTATCCGAACAAAAATATCGATTATTTGATTTCCTATCCAGACGATCGAGCTCTATCTACTTGTCCACCACAGGCGAACACTTTATTTATCAGCTTTTCGTTTATCTAGACATTTTTTTTGATTTAGACATTTTTTTGTGCGTATAATGTTCGTGTACTGAAGTGCTTCCGAGACTCGGGGATTTTTCCGTGTGCATCGATTTCTAACGTTGTTTAATTATTTATACTTTATAGTTCAATAAATGTATCTGCACGTTTTGTTAAGACGGGGCTCGAGAGCATTTGTAGGCACCCCCTGGAATACAGGTTCGCGAACGGGTACGGGTTACGGTCGCCACGTAAATCGGTCGATCTGGTAAGCGATACTTTGACGGTGGCCAACGCGTTAGTTCGCTCGCAGCGACGCGGATAAATGTTTACTAATTATTGTTCATGGTAACACGTCGCGTACACCGTGCGCACGTCGTTGCCGGTCTCATTAGTCGATTTCGATCCCGCGGACGGTTATCGAGCGGTCGTTGTTCGGCATCCCGTTGAGTATCGAACGTATTACTCGCAACTGTTGCGCGATGGTATTGGTTTTTATTGTTTACGCCGACAGAACGTAGTCTCGTTTAAGTTTTGTTAATCATAAAAAATCGTACAACGGTGCGCGCGTCAAGTGCGATAGTCAGAGCAGGAAGAAAAGTGTTGGTGATTTCATGACCACCGCCATCGTCTTGGTGCGAACAAATAAAAAAAAAAAAAAAACGCTTTCCGGACCGGACAGGCACGGTAAACGGTCGACGACATTGCGCAACGTACCAGCGACATGCGGGCCAGCAGCACTTCGAAGTCGACCGATTGACGGAGCTCGCGGACGGCTCGCGTCCTCTGGGCACCGAGCGCGACGGCCACGTCCACCATGTACCGGTAGTAGCTGTCCACCATCCGGTCGCCGAGCCCGCGTTTCAGGTACACCGGGTTGATGCCGAGCGTGGGCCGGTCCAGCTCGACCACGTGCTCGGCCGTGTCGTTGTGGTTGACCGCGACCGACACGTCGAGCAAGTAGTCGACGTTGAGGCCCAGCTCGCGGAACCGGTACACGCGGTCCGTCCACCGGAACCCGGTGCCGTCCCACCGGTCGTCGCCCAGTACCGGCCAGCCGCCGACCGCGGCGATCAGGCGCCGCAGCGGCGCGGCGTTCCAGCTCGTGCAGCCTGCGCTCGTCCATGCACATGCCGTACAGCCGCCTGGCCAGCGCCGGGTGCCGCGGCCGCGGTTCCGGTTCCGCGGTGCGCTCCAGCACGCGGCGCACCTTGTCCGCGATCACGTCGTTCACCGCGTTGAACGTGGTCCGCCTCGTCTTGTCGTCGTCCACGCGCGCGCCCCGGGTGAACTTGCCGCACGCGAACTCGTAGAAGTCGTCGCACGGCCGCGCCGTCTTGTCCATGTTGGCCAGCACGGACGCCGCGGACATCACGCAGCCCTCGGTCACGCATATGCGCCGGTCCGTGTCGGCGGGCCGCGGGCACGCTAGCACCACCAGCAGCACCACCACGAGCGCCGCCGCCGTCATACTGGGCGCTCCGACAGGCCGCAGGCTCGGAACAGGGCGATTACGATTACTGAAACGTAGGTGGAACGCGATACGTGTACGCTGTACGATTACTATCGCCGCGGACGAGATAGTATTACGCAACGATATTTTTGTTTGTTTACACGGTTCGACGCGCGATAATGATTCGCACTGTGGTAACTCGAAGACCGAAACAAACAGCCTATTGACCAGCAACTGAGGCCTTCGGTACATCGTGATAAGCGACACGCAGAACGGGGGGGGGGGGGGGGGCGAACATGAAATGAACGTGAAACGTTATTCGTGCTGTCGTCGGCACGCGCGTTACGTGAACGAGTGTTCGGCGAGCACAACGCCGGTACGCTACGCCGCCTAGATGTTCGACCTACCGAGCTTACCTTACCACATCTCTAACCAACAGCGGCGGACGCGACGAGCGGAATTCGAGCGCGCAAACGGTTTTACTCTAACTGAACGTTTGATTTGCGTGATGTCTAATCAGCCTCTACAGTCTTCTAGCGTTTCCCAAAGCGTGTTCCGCGAGGTGAATATCGAGTGTAGTAATTGTAATAAAAAATTATCACGCACCATCTTAAAAACATTGCTTGCAGTACTTATGAGTTTCACAATAAATAATTGAAAATTTTGAGGTCAATTGGATTCGCGTACATTGGGGTTCCACGAAACACGAACTACTACCCTAAGTGTTCCGTGGTCGTAAAAGTTTAGGAACCGTTGCTCTTGATTTGTCGACCGTCGACGTGCCAACGCGCTTTTTCACGCATGTTTGACGGCACGCATGATCACCAGATTGTTTCTCATTATACACTTTATACACTAATTACACACTTTTGGAGCAATATACAACACTAAATGGTTATTCTCATCGAAACTCATTAATCGTTTTTCTTAATGTAAACCAAACATAGTTTAAAAAATAAACTGTAATTTCGTCTACAAATTAAGAAGGTACTAACTGATGCTTATGTGTGGAAACCTAAATATAATTATAAAAAAATAACAATAATATAATAATGTAATATGATTTGTGTAGAAACTTAAAAAATTAAATATCTTTTTCGTAAGTAAAGTTTTTATATTAATCTACATAAAATACTCATATTTTGATATATTTTTTAACTGGTTGATGATTTTGTAGTTGAATGTTTTAACATCAACAGTCGTAACAATGTCTAGTAACTAACTCACGGATGGACACAACTGATGTTCAATGTGATATAATTTACTCGTATGTTTAGAAACTTAAAATAACATGTGTCTCTTAATTTTAAAATAAAATTGTATTCTTATTAAACAAAAATGTTTTTAATATTTTCCATTTATTTGTATTTTATTTGAACCAGCTAATATATTATAATTTTAGTTAAACTCCACATAATAATCTATGAAAATTGAGTGTTGAGAAAAGTAAAAGAGAAACCATTAATTTGATAATAGTCATAATATGTTTGTATTTTTTTCATAATATCAGACGAGTGACCGAAGTTTGAAAATCCTATAATTGGTCTCTTTAAAAATATTCCAACTTTATACTATTATTGACACTAAGGTTTTTAAGAAAATGTTAACTAAATTTGAAATTAAAAATGAGAAATGTTAATTTTATTTTATGAATTAAGATAATATTTATAGTGTTGGAGTATTGATAACGTAAGTAGATAGAATTTGCCGGTTGTTTATAACTCATACATTAATGTATTGTACACAATTCGGCAGTAATTAAAAACAGGTTTATAAGTAGATTCGTACCTACATAAATGTGTAAAATAAAAATAATAATATATTTTTAATAATGTAACTAGAACTATCTTTGCAAGGAAAATACGTATTTATTTATATATTATGAACTTTCAAACCAATAACTTCTTCAAAATTTAAATTTTTCTATCCTTCCAACAATTATACCTAAACAAATATGTGTCATGGCTCGAATACAGTTTAGTCATTAACCAAATTGATTTCTTAACAATACACTACATGTCAAGAACAAAATGAATTGTACTCGGATCATAAATATATTTTATTTATTTATAATCCAATGTTAATATTGTATAACGCCAAACGAAAATGCATATGTACATAGTATTTGATAGTGTAATACTAAAATGTTTTGTAATTATGTAAATTAAAATTTATGAAATACATAGAGGTTTTTTAAACAAGCAATTCTTATCGTTTAAGCTAGGTTATGTATTTTTGAAAACCAAAATGACTTTTAATTTTATGTAAGTTTATATTTTCCGGAAACGTTGGTGTATACACATGTAAATTAATTTAATGGCCGGGCCAAGCCTGACACAAGCCCACAAGATGATCATACTCATTTAAAATTAATATATTATAATGAAAGTAAAATCGGTGTTGAAGGTGGAATAAAAACAAGTTCGAAGTAATTCACGCTGCTTAAAAATGTATACTTCTGCCATAGGCACAGTTGGCCATTTTTTCGCCACGCCACTGCCAATAATCGATTTAGTACAACGCATTGAACGCATTTGTATAATAATTTAATAGGATATTATTGTACGTGTGTGGAATATTCATAATCTATAGAGAACGATAATTCATATTTCACGTGTTTGTATTCGTTGCCTACACAAAACGCCTACAATAGAATAAAATATTATAATGTTTACGTGGGCAGTCATGTTAAATAATAAATTATTTTGACAAAGTTTGTGACATCTCGTGTTAGTTTGCTATTGATATTTACACGATATTGTTGTGTATTTACATATTCTTATCAAATCGATACGCACTTGCAGTATTGTTTACGGGGAAATAAATTTTTAGTCGTAAAGATCGTAAAATCCAATTGCAACACTTATAGCGTACCGAATAGATTGAATAGATTGCACTGTAACGTGTTGTATCATGCGCATAGGCATGCGCAAATCTGTACTCAGGAGTTGCTTATATTACAATTTGGGTTCGATCTTAACAGGTACGTGTAGGTATATTTGATAAATTAAAATGTATAAATTACTAAATGAACATACATTTCATATTGTATTCAATATTGTGATATATTAGTCCCAATTAATATGTTTTCCTTGAATTTTGTATATTTTTCTCAAACTACTTAAATTATTTATGATTTGTACATTTGTAATCAATTTTAGCTGTTATATTATCATAATGATTATTTGCGTGAAAATGTAGAACATTTTGTTTTCTTTTTTCTATTATGAAGTATTATTTATTTTTTACCAAATATTTTAGCATAAATTACATTTGATTTGAGCGACATCGGTTAAAATACGGACCCCTTACTCTTAGACTTAAATTATAGAGTTCTATTTACAACATATCGAGGGATGTCAGTGCACACCAGGTACCTTTCGCGCGCACGCCTACGATCACGTGGCTACGTTCTACTGTTTTCAAAATAGTGTAAATCCGATAAAACGGTTAAAATTTCAATTTCAAATTTGATTCATTCCGCGGTTGATGTTTTACATCGTTATTGATTAATATTAAGTAATTGTACAGTATAAAGTATTATTGCGCGCGTACTACGTCTTGTAAAGTAACGACAAAAATACGTCTTGTTTTTAATTAAGTGTACACAAAAAAAAAAAAAACCATACAGGACGTTTCAATTGTCAGTTTATTAAAACACAAAAGTACCGTGCATACAACATGAAGACGGTAAAAACTAATATCCAATTCTGTCGGCGTGCCCAACACCGGTCCAAAGGGCTGTGGTATTCAAGTCTTTGTTTATAATTATAATTGTTATTATTATCATTATTGTTATCTATCATACTATCATATACTATATAGGATTATAAAATTAAGCGTATGCTTGTACAAAACCTCTAAAAAAATAAAATAATAATCGTCCAGTCGACATATTAATAATAATGAGTTCACGTTTGATTAATATGATTCGATTGGGGTAAATAATGCTATTGTGTTTTTTGTTGTTAATTTTAATCTATCAAGTTATATTATGTATATACAACAAATGTTTTATATGTGCATCATAGAATTGGGAACCATCGGTATCGGTGTTACAATGAAATGTTTGTGGGTATACTCATTAAAGAAAATATCAATATTAATCCTAAAAAAATATTCTCGCTTCGCTTGACAAATGTTTTTTCTCAATACGTTCGAATTAATTTAATTAATCTCTCATATGTTTATAAGTTTTAATAAGACTGTAAATTACAATACTACAAGATATGCATTTGCTGCTCGTTATAAATTGCATGATGCGTATTTAAGAACCATTACTGAACTAAGGCTGAATTTCCATTCTCCATATTATTTATTATAACATCTATTTTTCAAAATGTTATTTGCTAAACTGAACTTAGAATACCTTAAGAACAGCGTAGGGTGTAATCTTCAACAGATAAATAAGATAAATATTTAATTTAAACTTCATAGTTAATAACAATTTTTTTCCGATAACCTATTAAATAATTTATTTTTTTGGTATTCGAGTTGTCTTAGAAGCGTATACCCGTAGAATTATATTTTACTTTACGTATACCAGAAAATCGAAAATCTTCTGACGGGCATACGGCGTATACCTGCGTATACGTACCAATACACCTCCGAGTGTATTGTAAAATATCAAATGTTACAAAAACGTCATTCCGATAATACTAAACAACATTCAAATTTCAAGCATATACAATTATTTTATTTTAAATACTTTAAATATGATTATTTGAAAATAATTGTTCAAAAACTTTATTGTGATGCCTGTATTTGACATAAACAAATATTTAAACGATTTTTTTTTGTTTCAAAACTGTAAAATAAAACTAACGAAAAATATAATTGTTCACACTAATATTTCCTATGGGGAGCAGTGCTCCAGGAGCACACAAAATGTAATCCTTTTCCGACGTTGCCGATTCAGTAAAAACTTAGGTACATATTTTAAACATTTGTTTGAAGATGATTAAAATCACATACTTTCTTTTAGTGCTTAAATTAGAAATCAAATACATCTTGTACTATCGATTGTTTAAAAACGAATTTTAAACTTAATTGAAATAAAATTGATATCAATATCTAACTATTTAAAAAAAGTTTATCTTACAAATCTATATGTACGAGTATGATAAAATATCTCTATATTCTTTTTAGTTTTAAAATCCAAAGCTTCCGAGACCCACGATGAACTAGTAATGACTTAGATTGATATAGCAGCAAATTATTGTACATTTGTTAATATTTCGGAAAATCAATGCATAAGTTAATTTCATAAATTGAACAAGTCAACAACGTAAAAGAAAACTTATATCTTACTTGAACGGAGTGGTTTAGAATGTAAGGTCGATACTATTATTGACGCGTGAGAATGTTTTGTCGTTAAACAAATATCATTTCTGTGGCGGTAAACATTTTTTTTTTTTTTTTTGCCGAGTTTTGTGTTTAAGACGAAATTCACAATCGCTCTGTAACTTATTTAAACAAAGCGTGGGGATAATTAGGATAATATTGTTATTTGACTTGTGTATGCATTACTAGTGACTTGTCACAACGAAAATAAGTAAAAATTATAATTTATACATATTTTCGGTAACGAAGTTCATGAAACTCGTAAAGTTAACGTCTCTAAACCAGAAATGTAAAGAAAACGCATATAATCAATTGTTAAACGACAATTCAATATTTACTTATAACTAGGAAACGGATTTGTGTGCATAAATATCCTCAAAATGCTGTAATATGCTGTAAAATATGTAAATTACAAAATATTACAAAATAAATAAATATTATTTTTGAATACGCACTTACAATTAAATTGAAAGTATTTTATTTTAAATCATGTAAACATTTTACAATTATTGAAGTATAAAATTGAACCATCGGTTTTAAAAGTATAATTTTTTACATATTATGTAATACTTAAAATTACTGTGTCCCATATTATATAGTTATAATTATAATAATTTCTGAGGTTCCAGCAAAATTATTTTCATGCATTTGTACTGACCTTTGTTTTTGTCAATAAAAAAAAAAAAAAAAAAAAAAACAACTGTCAGAATTAATATGATTTGTATTTCATTATTAGTCTAAAATTTATATTTGTGTAGCAAATAAATAGTAATTCAATTACAAAATATGTACAATTTTATATATTGTTCTACATAAAAAGGATTAATGGCATTATTGTAACAAAACTATTACGAAAATAATAAACTTATAATGGAATACGGAAATACAGTAAAAATCATTTACAGCACTAACGGGAAGCACAAAAATCGACATTCTTTGTTTTCCCACAAAGGGTCTATTAGTTATCCGTGTCCCATGTGTGAAAATGATACAGCTTACCATTTTTTATCAGATAAAATATTTATTTTTAAATCGGTAAAATGTCTAATCACCAGGCCCGTATACAAGGGGGGTTTAGGGGTTCAATCCCCGACATTTTTAAATTAGGTACATATTTATAATATAACAAAAACTAACTACACATCATATGTACAAATGTAATATGTATAATTGTACAGCTACAATTTATTCATGTATTAAAATATTTTAACAAACCCCCCCCCCCTTACCCCGAAAATTGATTCTGGATACATGCTTGCTAATCACAGTCTTCATAAACGGTGTATTCTGTTACTGAAAAATGTGGTTCATTGAATACTGCATGAGAGTTTAATACAAGAGCTTCGTTTCACTACCACGATTTTTTTTACACTGGAAATTGTCGAAACTCTAGTTCTCCTATAACCTTTAATCGCATAATCTTACAAAAATCTAGTCACGTCAATGACCGAACACAAATTTTTTTTATTTTTATTCTAAATCTAAATCTATTGCACTGACCGATTTTGAGGCGGGTTTATTCACTATGCTGTTAGAATACACGTGGCTTATAAATATATATAAAAATGCCAACATTAAATTTCATAACATTTAAATAATTTAAATACAAACATGTATAGTATGAAGTATTTTTGGTGTAGGTATCTAATAACTATGACTGTACCTAATAACTACTATATTTTACATCGCTATAGTCGGTAGTTAATAGTTAGTAAATGTATGTTTGACTTAATTAACAGCTGCTCTTGTCTAAATATAATGTTTAATGGTACTATTTTTTTTTTTTTTTATTAGTGTATTTTGAAACATGACGTGCAAGGTGTTTTTTTCGACGTCATTCTTTCAATTTTTAGAGTTTAATTTTTTTATAAAATAATAAAAATATGAACAATTTTTATTTTGTAAATTACGCGATAATAAATGATCCTACGGAAAACTTTAATTAAACAACACTCATTACTCCTGAGGAGTCAAAAAAAAAAAAAAAAAGAAAAAAAAAAAGAGACACTCTACAGTCCAACAGTCCAGTCTGTGCTCATCGTGTATACACATGCCGTACAGCCTCCTGGTTAAAGTCGGTCCTAGTTAAACACGTTGGTTATATACCCGTATATTCAGTTATATCAATACATGTCCTTCACCGGTAAAAATAACCTTGGTTATTCTTTCCAGGGATAATGTAAGCTTGCGATATTCTGAACCCATTTTATAGTAATTTTCCATGGCGATAGATGTGGGTGTACATTTATTGGTGTATTATAATTTATAGTTGAATTAACCTAGGATAATTTTATCCGCTTTAACATATGATGAGAAAGGTAAAAATATCTTAAGCCATTCTTACATGGGGCGTAGTAAACTTCAGACACCGTTGGGTAAAGGATAGGTATAAATGGTATTATTGTCGACAGTAAAATAAATCTAGGATATTTCATTCTCTATATCGATTAATTACATCGTAAAGAGGTGTGAATAATATATTATTCTTATTATAAAATCAAATGTTAGTTAAGGTAAAAAGACTATGTGTATCCTAATACTAATATTTTAATGGAAAGGGAATGTAAGTTTTAATTATTTTAGGGTATAAAAATCTTATGACACTGGTCCCGTCTCTTTCAGCGTGCATATGTTCATACACGTATAAACATATACATATTTGACATGAACAGAATCGTTTTGTCCACGTCTATCCTATCGACACTGCTGGTGTACTTACCGGTGAACAAAAATTACCGATTAAAATGTAGTATTTAATTTTAGTGCAAAGAATAAAGAATAAAGAAAAAAATAAATAAATATGAGGTGAAAAAGTTATCTACCTAAATAATTTACTTAAAAATAAGAATATTATTAATTATTAAATAATATATAATTATTATAAATCGTTATGTGCGTATAAGTTATTTTAAAAACGGTAGATAGTATGGTTGTAAAAATAAAAAGTATAAATCATTGATTTATAGTGTTTGTCCTTTTGGAGTTAGTCGTAATATTTGCACGTGGCGTAGCCAAATCATTCAATGATAAATCACTACGTTCAAAAAATGATTGCAAGCGAATACTCGTGTCATAATATAAATGTGATGAATAACTACTGAGAAAATGACTACTCCCTAAGTAGGTACTCAAGAGTATTGCCCTGGTCCAATTTTCGGTGTTTTACGATACATTATTGTATGAGATTTATGGTGCATATTTAATATCCGAAAGTTAAATTGTAGAAACCGAAAAATTGTGACACAATGGTAAATGATCGAGATGGATTCTAAAATTTGATCCGTAAAATTTGGTAAGTTCTTGATACTTTAAGCAGAGAAATCGTCGGGCAATCATCGGTTCTCCTTGCGTGATAGTGAGTCTACTGCAATATTACCTTATGCGTATTTAGTTTTAATTTTAAAGATATTGAACAATAAAATTAGAATGAAAAAAAAGGAACAAGATAGACGTGCGTGACATGTGGACAGAACACCTGATTCCCGGGCACGTGAATCCGGTTGTAGGTAAATTACACACAGGTATACAAGTAGTACAATAACAGTTATATACATATATATTTATATATTTAAATTTATGTACATGTATGTGTATACACTCGTGAAATATTCTATACAGCTGCAGCTGATTTTACACTAAAGTCACCCCGGCGAACGAGACTACTCGATTACGAGCCGTTCGTTCGTCACACAGTATTATTATCATTACTATTATACGACGTCGCGAACGCCGTTCACGAGAAGAGTTGAACGAACCACCAAAGATTTCTGAAATCGAACATTATTTGCGCTGCGCATTCAGTAGTGTTCAGCATAATTTGACCTATACTTATGTATAATATAAAATATAATATAATAATGTGAAAGTAGAATATAGCGGCGGTGGCCCCGTGTCAACGGTGAAATCGTTTACGATTTTTTCTCTCATAGAATACGTTTCTTAATACTAATAATACAAATAAATATATTTTATATGCGTTCGGGTGTATCTTTTTCGATCTCGATTGGCCTTAAACTGATAAATGTCTACCATAATATTTTTTTCATGTGATATATGTATCCTTTGCACTGTGAAAAATAATCTTTAGCACGTGGCTTAATAGGATAAGGAAAATTTTTTGTTATTAAGGATAACTGTTGTTAATTGAATTATATCATAAAATTATCCATAATGCATATAATTATACAAACATGTCGAGCACGTATTCAATGTGTACCGAAATAACTATAAAAAACGAGGCTATAATAAATAAAATTTATAATATCGATGTCGTTTAATATTTGTGAGAAGGGGTTTTTTCAAATAGTTCAGCTGAATCACTAGAAGTCTTACTCTAATTGCACCTATGGTTATGCGAATATTTTCATCGCACTAGCTGGCACCACAATCTTCTAGAGCAAATTAAAATATGAGCATTCAAGATCAAATTCAAAATATTACTACGTGTTTTATCAAAATAAGAAAATACACAAAACGGAGTAAGTTAGAATAATTTTAAAATGTGTCATGACGGTAAATTATTCACGCCTTTATTACGTCTTGCATGTTTACAATTTTTGAATATTAATGATTTTTGAATAGTAATTAAACATGTTATAAATATCAATTAATATTGTTTTGAAATTAACGGACTGAAATAATTTTCACGGTTTTTTTTCGATAAGTCATGAACAACACTATGTGATTAAATATAAAACGTTCTATTTGCGGTAGCTCAAATCTCGTTGTATAATTATTTAATTAATCAAAAAAAGAAGCTCAATTTAAAACGGATTAAGATTATATATTAAGTAGGTACCTACACGTCACGGAGTGTAGTTTTCTTGTTATTTTTATTTTCCGATTGTTTAAGAAAAATACATTTCTTTATATGATAAAAATTGTATAAGTTTAAATTAGTTTTACTAAGTTATAATTAAGACCTGTTTAATTTAATTAAAACACAACGCTATGTACATTGTTTCCATAGTGTAACGAGTATAATAATATAACGTGAAAAATGAGGATGGTTTTAACGTACTTTATATAAGAAAAAAAAAACAATTTTGCAAAAATTGAAACAAATATAATTAAAAAAAATAAATAGCAAAAATAAAGTCAGGTATTTCATAGAAATTCCACTTTTGTGGAAATGTTTCAAACTTAAATAATAATTACAATAGTTAGTATTTTTCAGAAGAATATTGTTTCTCAGTTTCTTTTTATAAAATGAAAAATATTTTGTTATTCATTGAACACACATCTCATTATGAACTCTACGAATCGATGTTTTGTCGAATTGACATCGATCACCAGTTGCCGTAAAATGATATCTATACGATACGTTTGTAGAAAATTACGTTTTAACTAAATGACGAACGTTTTTCGTCTGAAGTCATCGTAAACACATTTCAGGTGCGCGGCACGTAGAAATGGTCGTCAAACTACCATAACATAACAACCGAACATCGGGTCAAAGGCGGATCCATAGTTAGTGAACTGTAGGTAAGGCTATTTCAAGAGGCCATTGGTCAGGCCTTGAACTGGATTAAAAATGTATACCTTTTAATAAAAAATGTACAATATGATCATATAATGTGTATTTTAAAGCTTATTCATAATTATAATTCAAAACGTTAACGTTTATTTTATTTTATAGAGGATTTCGTTTTACATGGAGTTTGGCATAGAGATGTTCTGCTGTACTATACAGCCAGTGGCCTCATTTGGAGGGTGGCAACTGTCACACTATCATAGTCTAGTATTAACGTCAACTTATAGTTGGCACAGTCAAAAAGTATAAAATGTCTTCAAGAGGCCAATTATGTTAACAAAAATTAACAATAGATCTGCCGATCTCCTAACCCTCCCTCCTACTCTAGATCCGCCCCTGCATCGGGTATGTCATGCAGATATATTACACGTAATACGAGTATAATCATGTTAAAATAAAACCTACTCGTATACAATATGTGCACATATAAAAGTGATACAGTGATGTTCCCATGCATTTTACTGAGAGTGTACTACGCCGACGAGTGTCTGAATATGGTAATATTTATGATTCGTACATTAATGGTGGTAGGGAAGGGTTTCAAAGCCAATAAAAAAAAAAAAAAAAATGAGTCCTTTGAGACTAAAATCAATTCTTTGAGTATTATTTATTTATTTATTTATTTATTTTTATGAACAATAATTATTTAAATAAGTTGCGAAAAAAATCTGACGAATTGACATTGATGTCGTTCGTGACATGTACATTTATACGAATGATTTTGTAGTTTCGTAGGTAATCGGGTTATCGGGTGTGCGCAGATAGTGATATCAAAATACACGATATGATCATCGTTTACAAATACGATAATTCAGAGAGAAAGATTAATATTCATTATCAAAAATAGGCGAAAGTCAAAAACTTTACACCAATCTTGAACTTTATTCCATATTTCTTCGCAAATTTCTCGAGAGTATATACCAATAGATTTTCAAATAAATGTCGAGAGCGTAAGGTGAACGTGCAGTTTACCCTTTGGGAACATCGCTGTTGTTAATCTATATATCTACAAACGTGTACACAAACGTATATTATGTTGCCGAGCAAGTTGAGCCGGACGACAGTGTCGCATTTAGATAAAAGTAGCTTAGGGACAAATATTTTTCTGCTTCCCCCCACCCCTCAATGAGAATAAACAGTAAACAATAACACTAAATCAAGATGTAATTTATTTTTAATCACTCGCGGTCACGGTCCGACGGATTACAAGTTTAAATATCAAATCGTGTTCGTAGTTCAACAACCAGACTATGTCCTACGCAAAACCAATGAACACTATCAAACAAATAATTTTATGTTCGTTCAATTTTGTCTTTCCCCGTAAACTTGAGTGGCGCAGAATGAACTCAGCAGTTCAACTTTAACCACTGTTTCCACAACATGACTAGCCACTAATCACGCCATTTGCCTCTTTCGTCCCCTCCCCCTTTAAAAGCGCGCCTCTGCCGGACGAGTTGTTTCCCCGTGGCCGAGTGTGCGCGCGCGTACCTGCACCGTGGCCTCGGCCACGGTACCGTCGCTCCGTCCAACGTAAGCCCGCGGTCGACCCGGAACGTGGCGAGAAACCGTCGTCCGCCGTCGCGTCGCACACGCAGCGTTGGCCGTGGACATCGTGTCCGGGCGAACGTGGTCGGGTCTCGCGACGACCGGCGTACGTTCCAGTCCAGCGATTCCCGTGGTACGATCCGCGTTATCCAAGGGTTCCGTGGGACAATGTCAAGGGTCCACCGCAAGGTGCACGTGAACGTTCGGTTGGAGCGATCGTAGTAAACGGTAACCGTGAGCCGTCGTCCAGAAACACTTTTCGGTTCTGTGATTTTTCAATAAATATTTGAAAACCCGAGGTTTAATTGGAGTTGGAGACGTCGGGATTTCACGAACGCGTAGAGTACTTCTTAAGGGTTCCGTGGTCGTGAAAATTTCGAAAACCGCTGCTCTAGCCGTCCGTCTCTGGCAACGGATTCCCAGAGTGGCGTGAAGGGCCGATGTACCCGCACCACTGCAGTATCGTACGAGACCGCGGCAATCGTTCGCAGTTTGCGCCGTCTCGCTGTGCTCGAACCATAATCGGTGCTCGACTTGGGAAAAAATATAGAAGCGGTACTCTGATGTTGTATATTACAAATTTTACCTCCCTTACTGATTAAAAACCGAATATAACAGTGTTCACTCTTTTATGACACCACCAAACATGTTATCACAAGCCAACGGATATTCATTAACTTATATACTCACTTTTAAAGTTTCAACCATAACCTCAGTATATAAATTTAATACGCATGTATTTTCGTCTAAAGAGGCTAAAATCAGTTCAAAATTCTAATTAGAACAAAAGAATAAAAAAACAAATCGTTCTATGTAATGGTAATAGGCACACAGGTATGTGTATATCTACAACAATTTTTGATGTCTTGTTTGATTATTATTATTTGTCATGTACCGATGTATCAAAAACGAATACTAATACTCACATATTTTTGTAAACTGTTTGCTTTTTATAAAAATATTAGTTTTTTGTAATATTTTCAAAATTAAGTTCAAATAAGGTTTCGTTACATGCGTTTTTTTCAAGCAAAAAAATTATAGGGGTACACTAAAATGTCTTATAATATTGTTGGTGTACTCTTTCGCTACGCCTCCAAAGACAAGCACTAGTCTTCCATACATTTGCGGCTCAAGGATCACTTAGATTCTTGTTAAACGCTAGACTGTAAGAACATAAGACGTATCAAGCTACAGTGTGCGTTTTAAGTCATACTAATCTTTGACGGTTTGAACCGCATAATAATGAACTCTGTTAATAGTATCCCGGCGTAGCATTTTTAACGGCAAAAAGTTTGGCAACGTATTCATACTTTTTCCCGTTTACCGTGATTTGCAATTCAATGTTTCATTATATCGGAAAAAATCCCTAGAAAGTTGTCGTCAAAACTTTGAAATTAGATATATTCAATCATGATTTTCAGAACTCTCGATTTTGGTCAATATATGTATGAATGGCACA
Organism: Sipha maydis; assembly: GCA_034509805.1. Lineage (NCBI taxonomy): Eukaryota > Metazoa > Arthropoda > Insecta > Hemiptera > Aphididae > Sipha > Sipha maydis. The sequence continues at coordinate 36,059 of JASXSY010002801.1, forward strand.
TGCGGATCTGTAACACAAACATAATGGTAACTATACAATATACATGCGACATATCATGAACTATAGAAATACATTTTAATTATTCGGATATGTACGTACATTCAAATCGGGTGTACGATACTTGATCAGTAGATACAACGGTTCTTTAAATGATTAATAAGTCTCCACTCCCCTCTGACGCTGACCCAGGTGGTAGGTATCTCAAATTTCATCTGCACAGAAAGTTTACCACGCCGCTGCATACACGTACCAATTGCGTTGGGCGTTTCACGAACCGCTAAATATCGCGACGAAACAGTTCTTCGCGGTCTTTTCCGAGATCGTTCGGTCGATTGAACCGTACACGTTTACATGTTTAGCCGTATTCGAACTGGAACCCTCGCGGCAGCAACGGGGAACGAAAGAGCGGCGAAGAGTAATAAATGTTGTATTTTTATAACTCGCGCCGCAATAACAATATTATGATAATATGACGGCGGAGCGGTGGCGGCGAGATGGACGAGGATCGCGAGCGATGGGTTCGGGCGCGCGTCGCGTTTATTCCTTGTACGGTCGAAATATCTTCGAGTTAAACATAGACGTGTATTATTAGAGTTACGTTCGCGGTTCAATCGTAGTAACCGGCGGACGCGTTCTTGTTTCTATTTGCGTCGGAGCGGCAATAAACGTTAAACGGTGCGCGTGCGAGGTGATGTAGGATGGCGCTGAAAGCATACGTACGGTGTGCGTAAAACTCCACCGCTCATTTAGAGCGATAAAACGATAGCGGAACGACACGCAAGTGTGCCGAGTGCTGAGGCCGTGTCGTAAGGCCATGGACGGAACGGTTCGGCGGGCACGTGGAAAGTCGGGTCGCGGATTCGGTATATGCAAATGCGCGTCGACCGCGCGCTGCACTCGAGGCGTAGCGCGTACGTGTAACGTAATCGTGGCGGCGATAGATCCGATGAGGGGGGTTAAGGGGGGAAAGCGTTGGCAGGTGAACACAGCTCACCGTCCAGGTGCTGTTGGACAGCGCGAACCGTGTGCGCAGCACGACAATTGTTCGGTACGTCCGACGACATTGCAGAGACGAAGGGCGAAGGAACCACCGTTACAACGGGACGTGACGAGTCGGTTGAAGCTTTTACGGGTTGATGCACGGGGTCATATTGTTATCGTTTCCTGTGTCGGGCGCACTGTTTCATATTGGAAACGAAAACGTCGTGGCAATGTTGCTCGGAAAATCGGTTTCGAGTTACGCGGACTCCGGGAGAGTCTCGAGCGTTGGAAGAAAGTAATCAAATAAAAAACGAACTCGCCGACACAGTAAGTTCTGCCGGGCAACGTTAGAAACGAGGAAAATTGTGAATGGGAGGGGGGGGGAGGGAGAGAAAATGTAAGAAAAAAAAAAATTTCTACTTCTGCGGACGACAGCGTGCTTGAACAGGATAGTCGTCGGCGAGAGTGCAATAGTTGTACGTAGGTATAACGCACGCGTAACGGACGGCAGGAAGAAGTCGAGGGGAGAGACGTGAGTGGTGGGTGGGAGGAAGAGGTGTGCGAGAGAAAACGAGAGAGAAAGAGAGGGAGTGAGAGAGAGGTGGCGAAATAGAGGGATAGAGAGTGAGAGAGGAGAGAGTTTAATCCGGCGCGGACAGGATGTGAATAAAAAAAAAAAAGGCGACGACGGTGGAGGCAACTTGGGCGGCGTTGGTGGCCAAGGATATTTCGTATCTCGTCACGTGGCAACGCCGCCGCCGTCGTCGTCGTCGTCGTCGTCGCCGAGCAGCACACTAACACCATCTGGATCGAAGCCGGCCAAGCACGAAGGTCGTCTGTGGGTCGCGCGGCGGCGGTAGCAGCGGCGGCGGCGGCGGCGACTGGGCTTCGCCGGCGGACCGGCACACGCACTGCGCGCCGTCGATCGCAGTAGCAGTGCTCCGGTCGTCCAGACCTACCGACACACGCGCGCGCATGCTCTTCCGATCCGCCGCCGCTGTCGTCCGGTGCGCACGATAGTAATAATAATAATAATAATAACAACAACGCACGGACGCGCGCAGAAAGCTCTCATTCACCCGTCCGACGTGGTTGTACGCGCACCCGAGTCCACGACCGATACCGACTGATAATAAAAAACCGTTTTCGCGCCGGTTCGGCGTAATACTTTTAGGTATTTGTTTTTTGAATGTTTTTTCGATTCGAATTTTCAAAAAAAAAAAAAAAAAATTAGAAATAGAGAGAGTAAAAAAAAATAATAATCAAAAAAATAAAAATAGTATAGTTATAGTACGTTAAATTTTTTCCGCGAGTGTTGGATTTTTTTTTTCTTGCGTCCTCGCATCAACTCGTCTCGTTGTCTTGAAACGGCTCGCAGCAGACGTTCTTCGCAAACGGTTATCGACTATTAGACGCAACGTGGTACAGCGGCCAGCGAGGAGTACGCCGACGGCGCGAGGGGATAGGAGACGCACGGATACGACAGGCGTGCGGCCGCGTAGGACCAAAAGACGGGTCGAACGGAGCGGAACTGAAGACCGGCAGTGTCCAAGCGCCATCGACACGATGACAACAGGTTAGTCGAAACGTAGCCGACTGCGCGGTGTAGTGTGTCTTCGAACCGGGGTTGTGTGTCTTGGTTCTGTGCGACTTGATTCTATATTAGCGCGCGTGCTCGGCTGAATGCGAGGGGCGATAGGGGATCCGAAATCGTTCGCGTGTCGATCGTAATCGAAACGTCGGGCTACGCGGGCAAAGTTATTCGTGTGGCTTCGGAAACACGTGGATGAACGTGGTCTCGCGGATCGGAATCGTGCAGTTGCCCTGGGGCATCGAAACCCAAAGTTAACGGGACGCAGTCCGCCGGGCGAAACGCGGATCGTTAACGGTTCATGGTGCTCGGCACGCGGCCCTTTGCCCAGTTCCGTTCGCGAGTACGATCGGCACGGGCACAGAACTACGTGCGGCAGCAGAACCGTCGCCACGCAGTTCCTTGGGGCTCTACGACGGGATTACGGTTCACGCGAGTTGTCGTCAAAATATAGTTAAAATATAGTTCCGTGCAGCGGTAATGTGCGCGGTGACGGCGATCGGCAACGCTGGTGTCCGGCAATGAACTCGAACCCGAAGAAAATGAATGAATAATAAAAAAAAAAAATAATAATAATCAAGCGATTGCCTTTCGGATCAGCGCGACGGACGGGACCGGGCATATCCTCGCGTCCTCGCGGGCAATCGGTCGGTGTTGCCGAGGGGCTATAAATGATGACGATGATGTATCGATGCGAACGGGCGCCCTCGGCCAGCGACCACTGTTCCGCGAACGACCCCCGGGGGCTGTGCGAATGGTCGGGGCGGGCGGTAGTAGTAGAACGGGGTTGAGGTCGGGGACGAGGGTGACAGGGATATAACGAACAACGCGGTCTGCGCGATTTTCCACGTGGGAGACGCTACACGTATACGTGTGTTTACGTACGCGTGTCGCGTGCACCGTCGCGGTCGCCGCTCCGCGTACGTTTTTTTTTTATTTCATTTTTTTTTTCAAGGTTTTCCGCGAACGCGCCTGCGTCCACCGGCTCCGACGATCGCACGCCCGGCGTGATATTGTTACGCGTACCCGGTGCGCGGTAACCTATGGCAACGCGGTCGTAAACGTGCGGTCGTCAAAGCACAGCTTTTAACGAACTCGAGCCGCCGCCGGGGGTCTTTCGACGTTTACACGACCATGTGCCCACGTCTACGGCTAATTCGGTCTCGCGATTTCATTCCGCTCCGGCAGTCGGCGACAAAGCCAACAAACCTTTTTTGCGGCCGTTTCAGTTTCCCGCGACCACCTTTCCGTCCGTAAACGATAACGCGATTCCTGTGCACCGGTAACCGTAGCGTACGATTTTGAAAGGCCTTGTATGTATGAAAAAAAAAAAAAAAAAAAAAAAAAAAAAACACGTTATTTAACCGAAAACGTATTTGCATAAAACATTGTTTTGTCTGGGGAGCAATTTTTCGCGAGCAGCCGCAGACGACGCGTGCACGCGCTTTCCCTGACTGCGAGTGCAATAACCCCACGTGACAGTGATGGTCGGCGGGTGGTGGTAGGGCGAGAACTACCCTCAGCGACGTACTAGCCCCAGGACTGCTGTACGCGCGATCCCGCCGAAGGGGTGAAACCGGTACGCATCGCGAACACCGAGTTTTTGGAAAACTTATTAACTATCATCCCTATAATAATATCTTCTTTCGAGTGTCCGGTATAATTTATCAACAGCTGTTTACGATTTTCCAAACGAACTTCGACACCGTTGGCGGTTTATTCTGAACGAATCTTTTGAATACTATGACTCGATTATATTACATTTACAAGATCGCAGTGCACTACAAGCTGCTTTTATCGTGTGCATAATTTAAAATTTGTTTGTTCTCCAGATCGATTCTTTTTCTTAGATTTAATAATAAGAATATTACAAACAAAATAATATGGTTTTAAATTAGTGTTTTGTTAAAAAATCGTTAAAATTGTATTCACAATTATTTAAAACTCATGGAATAAAAAGAACCGGATGGGCCTCGCTCTGCTGTACAGTTAGGGGTGGAGTGCACCTCGCTTATAGGATAGTTCATTATTATAATGAATTTGTTAAATTTGAATGCAATGATAGATATCATTGTATACGAATAACGATTCTGAACGGAGTTCATATGTTAGTCTAGAATATAATACAATGTTATTTATAAATATTATATAAGTATATTTTATTTTTAAACGAAAAATTTAGAAAAACCGAAAATTTAAATTGTCTATAAATAAGTCAAAATATGTCAAAATACTTTGAAATTTTAACCATGTATAAAAAACGTCAATATAAAGATTTAATGATAATTTCAAGTTGTTGCGGTTTTTCGTTTTTGAGTTAGGGCATTTTAAAAAAACCGATATCATTTGTCAGTCTAGAACATTCTACATTATATTATATTTTACATGTAATTTTATGTCAATATTCGATGTTCAAACGCTTATAAAAAAAAATTGTGCCTATGGATTTTAATAATTTTTGAATGACATTAAGAACTACTTCTGTGGAATCTTCGATTAAATTTTCAAGTATTTTGTAGAAGCCAAATTTTTTTTATCACCGATTATAAAAAAAAAATGTAAAAAAATCGAATATTTTAAATGACTATAAGTGGCTTAAAAATCAATATAATATTTTGAAAAAAATATTGCATAAAAGAAATACCAATCTTAACAGCTGGTAGAAATTTCAAAAATCTGCGACTTATACTTTTTGAATTATAACAAATATTTAAAATCGTCTGAGAATAAATCGCTATTTTATGCAATTTCTTAAATATTTAAATTTCAAACAGTCATAAATTTTTTTCCTCTAAGTCCGGAAGAAATTTTTTTAAAGATTTTTGAAGAGTATCTTATAGATAAACTAGTGTTAAATTTTTGAACCTTAAGTATGAACAAAAAAAATTTTATGAATTTTTATCTACAAAATAACATGCAAATTATCGTGATTTTTACACATTTTATACAAATTTGAGAATTAAGGGCTTATAAAAAAAAATTGAGTTAACCGATCACCGATATTTTTTAGTTACGATAAGTTTAACTTATTATAAACCTAGTATAAAATTTTCAAGAGTTTTCGCTCAATCAATTAAATTTTATAGATGTTTAAAAACAAAAATTTAACAAAAATCGAAAATATAAATTGTCTATAAATAAGTCAAAATATGTCAAAATACTTTGAAATCTTAACCATGTATAGAGAACGTCAATATAAAGATTTGGTGAAAATTTCAAGTTGTTGCGATTTTTCATTTTTGAGTTAGAGCATTTGAAAAAAAACCGATATCTTTGTCAGTCTAGAATATTATACAGTATATTATATTTTACATGTAATTTTTTGTCAATATTCGATGTTCAAACGCTTATAAAAAAAAATTGTGCCTATGGATTTTAATAATTTTTGAATGACTTTAAGAACTACTTCTGTGGAATCTTCTATTAAATTTTCAAGTATTTTGTACGAGCCAAATTTTTTTTATCACCGATTATAAAAAAAAAATGTAAAAAAACCGAATATTTTAAATGCCTATAAGTGGCTTAAAAATCAATATAATATTTTGAAAAAAATATGACATAAAGGAAATACCAATCTTAACAGCTGGTAGAAATTTCAAAAATCTGCGACTTATACTTTTTGAATTATAAAAAATATTTAAAATCGTTTGAGAATAAATCGCTATTTTATGCAATTTCGTAAATATTTAAATTTCAAACAGTCATTAAATTTTTTCCTCTAATTCCGGTAGAAATTTTTTTAAAGATTTTTGAAGAGTAGCTTATACATAACCTCGTGTTAAAATTTTGAACCTTAAGTATGAACAGAAAAAATTTTATGAATTTTTAACTACAAAAAAACTTGCAAATTATCGTGATTTTTACATATTTCGTATAAATTGTAACTTTGAGCACTTATAAAAAAAAATTGTGACTTACGATTTTAGATTTTTTTTTATCAGTTAAGGAACAACTTATAAGAAACCTTGTATTAAATTTTCAAGATTTTCTAGGCAGCCAAAAAAATTTTATCGTTATTTAAAAAAAAAATACTTAAAAATATTGAAAATTTCAATTGTCTATAAATAGCTTAATAAAAGTCAAAATACTTTGAAAATTTAATGGTGTATAGAGAACGCTAATCTAAACATTTGGTGAAAATTTCAAGTATTTACATCGATTAGTTTTTGAGTTATAGCAAAATAAAAAATTTGATTATGTCAAAAACTGGTTTTGCGTAAAAACTCCCGTTTTTCCCAAATTTTTTTATGGTTTTTCCCGTCGCATTTAAAAAATATTGGAAATTTTTAACTTTTGACCCCCCAAAGTACCAAATAGATTCACTTTCCTTTCAGAAAAGTTGCTACATAAGGCAATCGAAGCATTTTTACTGCCCCAAAACGTGTCGACAGACACAAAAAAAAAAAAAAAAAAAAAAAACACACATCATTGTAAAATCAATACATTCTTCACTCCGTTCAGAATCTAAAATGAAAATATTTACTAGAATGATATTTAGTAATGTACCAAAACATGGTATTCGAAACTTTTCAAGAAATTTTAATATTTACCTTTGACTTTACCCGAACTGGCTAGAATGCTATGTATTATGTGTATTATTACTGAGTGCATATACTCTGGTTACGGATGACTAAACTATATATTTAGTTGTTAAATGTTCACAATGTCTACTAATATTTTTTTAAACACAAGCGTTTGTGAAGTTAAGTAGAGTTAAAGTAGTTAAAGTAGAACAATAATAAATATCAGATTTGTAGATCAAAACAATATTTAAAGTTTAATTGCAATACAATTAAACCCTTAACCGTTTGACATACAATATTACTTATTACCTATTTTTAGTTGTGATTTACCTCATAAAATTGAAATTTTGTAAAAGTACAGATATATTAAAAAAATTTAACGTTTTATAATATTATCCATGACAGAATGTATACAGAAAAATTGAATTTTTGTTTTACCATTAAATAAAGTTAAATAAAGTTAAATAACTTCCTAACCATGAGGTACGCGTAAAATCGATAGATCATTATTGTGAAATATATAAACATTTATACTACAATATGTTATGATTATCAAAAATATAATATTCTTGTTATATAGTTTAGTTTCGTTAACTGCTATTATTAGCAATAATAAAGATTATATGTTAAGAACTTTTTAAAAAGTTTCCTTGCAAATAAAAATTAGTGCCATTTTAATTTTTATTTGAACAGGATTTAAAGATTGTTTTATAAATTAAACATTTTAATAACTAATGGAATATATTATTATACATAATTATTATGCGCTTATAACAAAATTGGATTTCATATAAAAATGATCTTATCAGAATATTTGATAATAATTGTTGGTTACATAATTTACTAAAAAGCTTTACATTAATATTCGTCTTAAAATACAGTTGTATTACATTTTTTGCGCACATGTTTTTCGACATGAAAATTATAGTCATAATTTATATTTTATATCAAATGTGCATCTATACGCAAATAATCACCAAATAATTATATATAAGTAATAATTAAAATATGTTCAGCTTAATTAAATATAATAACTAAACACGCCAGTATAAACCACTTTTAGTGTATAAAAAATTAGTAGGTTTTTTTATTTGATCAGCAGGATTGTTAGATGAATACTTTTTGTATGAAAATGGAAAATAATTTTTTTTTTAATATTTACTCGATGTTCACTGAAATTCAGATTTGTAAAAATTGTTTACCATATTACGGTTAAAGAAATTAGTCTTACGAGTTTACAAGAAAATGTTATTAAAATTTTACATTAATATACTAAATTAATTCTTTATTCGGTTATGATGACGTGATATTATAAATCGAATTTTTGAATCTATACGGTTGATCAAATCAATCTTTATGATTGATTTTTGTTTATATTCAAACTGAATTTAAATTTAATTAAAATTGTGGTAGCAAGAGTATTTATGAAAAAAGAAAAAAAAAAATAGAATAAATTCTAATGGTTCAAACTATTTTAAACTTTAGAAATTAAGGATTATTATTGCATAAAAAATAGACAGAAGTGACACAAAAGTATTTATTTTAAAGTTTGTATAAATATTTAGAGGTTGTAGGACTAAACGAATAGTTGTAAGACTTAACAAATCAAAATAACAGGCAATATCGAAAAATAAACAGAAGTATGTGACTTAGGGTTACTTTCAAATATTATACAATTTATACGACTTTAAGGTCAGAAAGAAGTGATAAAAGTTGTCTTAAAAATATTTAAAATATTCTTTTATTGTTTTCAAGATGTATTTATACATAGTTTAACTTGCATATTAAAATAACTATACAAACAAAACCCTGAGTTGAGTACTTTTTTATATATTATTTTCCAGATTGTCCTTGAGGTAAAAATATTTTTTATTAATAAACTATTTTACGAACAACTTATATAAAATTCATTACCAAGTTACAAACGTTCTTTTTATTAAAATACATTACAGGTACTCAATAAAATATCTACATCACATTAATAAGAGAAAAGAAATAATGAATTTGGAACGTATAATGTGCGTTTATTATGTACGGATATTTTTTATGTCCATGTACTTTAATTATTACATTATGGTAAATAATAATTTTGGGTAATACATTATCAATACTAATTAGGTAGGTTTATGTTGAATAAATAAGAAAATTTTACGATAGACTTGTTCATAGGTTAAAAAAAAAATTAAAAGAATAAAATTGTTATAATTTATATTATGTAACGCTTTGCGGTAAGAGACACGGAGTGCATTCTACGGTCAAAACTGAGTATTACTAAACTGCTCCAGTTAATAACTACCCGTACTCGTCGAACAAATATTAATATGTATGCATCGAGCGTTTGTGATGTATAGAAACAAATATAAAAATATTGTATTATACGATTCTGAACTGTAACCGAATATTGGACATTTTTAAGTGTAATATATCGCCGTAAACGGTTAGTTATAAAGTACCTATGTAAAAAAAAAAAAAAGAGAAAAAGAATAATAAAAATAATTATTGACATTAAAACAGTGATTTGTGTGTGGTCGTAATAATAGACACGACGAACAATTAATAATTATACGGACAAATAGTTACTGCGGTGGGCATAAAATACAAACACGACATTGCAAGCAATATAAATAACAATAATACGTGTTTTGTAAAATCTCTGCGTAAAACGTCATAAAGTTAAGTGCTACAGGCGTTTGGGATAGGCGTACATCATTCACGGGGTCGACGGTAATGTGAAAAAAAGAACACCCGTGCAAGAGATTCGAAAAACGCATTATAGTATAATTAATGTAGTGATATACATAATATGGGTGTGTGTAAAGCAAAACCTACTGAAAATGCGAACCGTACAAAATAACTAAAAAACTAGGATCGGATAGGAATAATTTTGGTTATTAAATTATTGATTAGGTTAGGTAATTACGTCATGACGACTCTCGTCAGAAACGAACGCAGGATGTCCCAGGTTTTAGAAAAAATGTAAAGTATTTATGAACAGCTGTTTATTTTATTTTTACTATATTACTCATTATATAATATATATATAGATATATTTATATAAATTTTATTTGAAATCTCAAGGGAAACCTTGAAATAACTATTATGAATTTGTAGATTAAGTAATTTTTTTAAATACATTTTTCTGATATTTTAGAGGGTTCGAACCCTTAAGTTTTAAGCCCCTGCGTTCGTACCTGACTCGCGTTGTGGACGGAAACTATCTCCGATATTAAGGTGTTTTACGTCGAAGATTTTCAATTCTTTGTACTGAACGTTGTACGTTTGGTAAAAAACAAAAATTAATTGTACATGTCATTAACCGTTTTTATGATCTCGGTAAAAATTGTATTTTACACGTATACACTGTTTCGATTTTTTTTTTTTTTTTTAATTTCTTAAACATTTCGTACTTCGATGTATTCGTTTTAAACGTAAAATCGGTATCATACGATCATTTACAAGTGACATCCACGTTGCGCTTTTCAAATAATGTTTCGACCAACAGAGAAATATTCACCGGTACGCGCTTCACTTTTTGTTCCGCATATATAATATAGCGTGTGGTGGTGGTGCACACGATTTTGGACCTCGCGACGAGCGTGTTTGTTCCGAGGACTCCGTCAAAGGTCGAGGCTGACGAGCGCGCGCTGTGCGTGTATATTTTTACAACAACAAACCGGCGTAAAAAAAAAAAAAGTCCGTCTAGCCGCAGTCTCGCAGCCGTCATCGTCGGTGCGAGAGAGCAGACAGTATTGATCAGACTCGGTGCACGTATAATAATGATAATAATAATACTTGTACGCTGTACCGTGTGATTCGAGTAAACTCGCCAACGTCGACATCCTCCGGCACATGACGTGTTCGAGTTATCATTATTAATTATTTTCAACTGCGGTAGTGAGGGTGGTTGTGTTTTTCTTTTTTTCGGGGCGTAGAGTGTTCGGTACCTACCCGATCCTCAGCTACCCTTTCTTCAGTACACCCCGCTACACGGATGTGATATTTAATACAGTTACAGTTTTCAAAACTTTTTTTTACACTATGTTTGTTTTTAAAATGATGCTGTTTTGTGGCTGTACTGCGAAAACTCGGTAAATCACGAAAAATCGATTAAATATTACGTTAAAATCGCTATAAAATGTCTTTTCTGATCGGATGTGTTTCATAATTGTAATTATTGCAACGATTATCATTCTATTATTAAAACGTTCGTTTTTTTCATATTTATACGGCTTGATTTTGAAATATTTTAAGATTTACCGCATTGCTTATACCACACTTTAACCAAACAAATATTATTACATTTATTTATGGAGTTTCTGCGTAAAATTAATATTGAATTTATCTGGAAACTTATAAACATTTTTGTACGAGACTTTTTAATCAGTTGTAATGGTATGTTTCCGATGGTGGGAGTGAACCTACGGATCACTGGACCCAACCCAAAGACCAAAAATATACAATTCTACACTGCATGTAGACACTAAAAATAATTCCAATAAAATGTTTTGATACCATAATATTGTGTTATGGTTATTACATATGCATATTTAACATTAAAGAAAATAATTTGATTATAAATAACACTTTATAAGGTTTTACGTTATAATGTTTCTTTCTGTGGTAATTCTATTTTTTATGGAAATAAAATTTCAACCATAAAGTTGTTTTACTAATAAAGGAATTCAATTTTACTAATCGTTATTCAATGGACCCATTGCGAAAGAATTTTAATAATTAATTAATAAATTTTGATATTATACGTTTAACTGACCTACGACATTCAGGTACGAACAATTAGACAATGCGCAACTTATAGACACATTTATTACAATTTTTATATTAATTTATGTTATGCAAAAAAATTATTTTAACATTTACAAATAATTATTTATATTGAAGGTTATAAATCTATTTTCCTTAAAATGTTTTTATTTTTATTTTTTAATTATGTTTCACGTATTACAAAATTTATTTTTTAATACAAATCGTAATATTTTCTATTTTATTAATTTTGATATTTCGTTAAATAATATGTGATACCGTCCGAAACATTTTTACCATTAAAATCATTACAAATATATTTTATTGTTGTAATCTTGTACTTACTTTTTTTGAATATTCATTTTTATTTCATCTATTAGTTTCTGTATTTGAAAATAAAGTGCAACATTAAATATTTGATTTAATAGTGTACACCTTCTTTCGATAAAATATTTTCCTTTATGTACATCATAAATTAAAAATTGATAAAAACTTTATTTATGTCAATTTTGAGTTGGAAAATAATTCTATATAAATAAACTAAACTCTGTTCGTGAAAACTGCATTCAACTATGTTATTCTTCGTAAATGTTCACGGTACATCGATATAAAGTTACGAGTATATGTGATATGACGTGCTATAATTCTTAAATCGAGGCGTTTAAACGTAAATATATGTATTATACATATATATTTATATTGTCGAACATAATAGCAATTGGAATTATAAAATGACGTCAAAACTAAACGTAATTAATTCCAGTTCATTATGGGCCATCCAGTAAAATTAACCACGTGTAGATATTTGTAATATGTATATTACAAACAGTGCAGTGTAACAATTGTTTAGCGACAATTGTGCGAGTGGCAGTTGTGCACATATTGTATAATGTTTATCTCTGGCTTTTAATTAAACTTAACCAGTTTTTTTTTTTTTTTAACAGTTATAATTAAAATGTTTTAAGGTATTTACATGGAATAATGTTTTATTACCGTCAACATTTTTATTACTAAAAAGAAAACATATAATGATTTATGTTTATGTTGTGATAGTTCAGAAATTAGTTTACGATTATAAATCTGTTCTTGGTAATTAAATAAGTATACTGTTTATATTAGTATACTGTTGTATATCTATTTAATAAGTGTGCAACGAAAACGCATTTATGAATGCAGCTGTTATGTTTAATACGAAAATCAATAACCATTATCGTTAATAATATTTCAAGTTCATAATACTTTCAAATACTACGAATAAGTTTGGTATGTAAATAAATTATATTACTCAATAGTTACTTTTTAATTACATATAATTTTTCATGACAATTTTTTAGTTTATAGTTATTAACAAAGCATTCAAAAATAAACATATCTTTCTTGTTTTTAGGAACTTTCTGATTTTGATTACCATACCAAATATAATTTAATTTTTGTTACAATTTATAAGACCAAAATCTCTAAAAAAATTTTCATAAATATTTATTCGTTGAATTCTATGCATTGTGAAAACTAATCTGGATATCTAATATTAACCTCATTTTTTTTTGAATCAAATTCTATAAACACAGTACAGTTTGTCGAAAACGTCAGTTTTATAGTTTAAACATAAATATTATAATTTTACCTTTACGTTTTGATTTTTGGTTTTTATCTCCTTAGTTAGTAGTGGTTTAGTGGTATTCATTTCTGGAATTTAAAAATTTTTACAAAAGAACAGATACATTATTATGTATGCTATATATATTAAAAAAATACTCGTATATTAACTACAATTGTTATTATTTTGTTTAATATTAATTTTAATGAAGAAGTAATTTAGTGTTTTAAGAAAATAAACTGAGACATTTATAAATCGTGTGGACTGTACTACAGGGGTGGATCTATAGAGGGAGGAGGGGTTCAGAAGGTCAACTAATCCATATTTAATATTTATTGACAAAATTGGCCTCTTGAAGACTTTTTATATTTTTCAAATGTGGTAATAGGTTGCAATTAATATTAGATTGGGGCTAGTTACCATCCTTCAAATGGTGCTACTTGTTGTATTGCACAGTAAAACATCTTTAAGTCGGGTCCCATATTGGACGAAATCCTCCATAAAATAAAATAAATGTTAATGTTTTCAATGATAATTATGAATAAATTGAAAATCATATTGTGTTTTATTGTTAAACGATACACATTTATAATCCAGTTTCAATCCTAATAATGAGCTTTTTGAAATAACCCGACCCACAGTTCTCTAACTGTGGTTCCATTCTTAATGTAGCAAATCGAATTTTGGGCACGACCATTTTACAACCATTATCATTTGTTATATTTTACAAATAATTTTTAAATAAAGACACATAAAATGATCTTAGTGACTCACTAAAAAAACAATATTATCAAGACTTTTGTTAGTTTAAGATTCTGAGTGAAGCTATATTGTAAACGTCAAAAATTTAAATGTTGATGAATTAGGATATATGGAATATTATACTGTTTCATTTTAGTTTATTAAACAAGTCCAAAGCTCATTCTTATATTTAATTTTGTTTTTCAAATTATGTATAACCAACTTGATAACGAAATTATTTGAAACTCATTCTATTGAACGAGTAATGTACAAACAATCTTTGTCGTTGAGGTTGATTTTCTTTCACTTAGAATTGTTTTTCGAAACCACTGATGTAAGTATTGATTTCAAATGTATGAGGACAATCGACCTGTATCATTCATCCGTTTCTATATCACCACCCAACCTGTGTAACGTTTCCTGGTATACTCTCTCGTTCGAACCGGTAGACATACAGTGAAGGTAAAGCACATAGGCAGGGAGCCTAAACCGGCTGGGTGAACCGAGTCGCCCCTAAATTTACTATGTCCCTGGGTCCGTTCCCTCAAATGCATATACAATTTTTTTTTTTTACTAATTATCAATTTATTAAATGCAAGTATAGAGTCTATACGTAGTAAACATAATATTAAAGGGAACTAGTGTCAAATAGTGCCTTCTATAGGGTCTGACGAATTTCTCATGGGAAACAAATTATGGAAAACTATCCGAGGGTTCAAAATGGTGTCCCCCTCCCCTGATAATACATTTTCTAGTTACGTGCCTGGTGAGGGTTACGCGATATAGTTCTTATTCCTATAACGTAATACCGTTTAAAATATAAATGTTGCTACGCCGTACATATCATTTTATATAAGTGTGCATGAATGACGGACACGAGATCGGTTTCGAGTATTGTAAGAATCCAGGTAAATAACTTGCACTCGACACGTAAGTGTTTGCACAGGAGATTATTTCTGGTACATTATTATCGTGGTCATGTTGTACTTTCGGCCTCACGACTGTTCGTACGCGAATACTGTTCGCGCGTGAATACGGCGATCTTGTTGTTTAGTTAATGTACGATAGTAATTTATTTTAATTTTATTTTTTATTCGTGTTAGTGTTTGAACATCGCGCGAAATATGCGCGCGTGTGTGTGTATCGTCATGTTTTGAAGAGGTCGTATTGTACACGTATCGGAGGACGAAATGATAATGATGGAGAGGAAAAAAAAAACAAATCTCCACTACACGTATACACGTACCACCGTGTGAGTTATGAACGTTGCAACATGAACGAACTGTTCGAATTCATACATTAATTCTGACACAGTGGTCGTGTCAAGTCCGGCGCACGGGCGTGCGTGATGTTATTGCGCACGAAAACGTCGAACTAGAAATCGGACGAGATAAAAGGAAAAAATAACATTACGTGTATTCGTTCTCTCTCTCTCTCTCGCACACACAAACGCACACACATCGCGCGCATATATCTATGGAAAACCGATACAACGGTTGTGATAAACAAGAAAACGCAGTAATCGTGGTAATATATACACGAATAAAGTATTATCGAAACGCGTGCTTTATAATCAAGACATCAACAGCTGTGCTGCTGGTTGGCCTATAACCCGGTTGCATCGCATTTGAATACACAATCGCGGTGTACGTCGGTGTTCATACCGGATTGCGGTGCCCGCACTTGTGTCGTCGGTGCAGTGTACCACGGGGCGCGTAATTAAACGTTCGCGTGGTGCCATATAGGCACCCCCCCCACATCCCCGTATGGACCTGAGTACGAATCGGAATTCGAAACTGTAAACGTCGCGCGCGTACTAAAACGGAATAAAAGAGGTCGGAGAGAGGACACGTGTGCTGCAGCGTGACGCGCGGACGATGCAATATATCGATTGCGTGGATCGCGTGGCCGCGCGAGAGAATAGCTAAAATAACGGTGTTATGAACGCGTCCGATCGGGCACAGGACCTACCGGGAAAACGGAAAGATTCGAAGTAACCCTCGCGGACGTCAAAGAACACGCTCTCGCAATTGCATTTTTCAAAGGCGGTGACGTCCAACCCTATTGCTAGATGTAGCAGTAACCATGCAAGTTAAAATAATAAACACATAAATCATTATTATTATTCTCAATATTAATACTGATAACGTTGTATTGTTCATGTAATCTCCGTGCCATTATTTGCACAGCGCATGTAATGTTAACACATATTAAGACTAAAATGAAACTGCTTACGTTTTGAATTTTTTCGGAGGTTTTGGGGGTATAATAATTAATCGATGCGCATGAAAAATACTTCTGGAGCACCACTTTTCAGAGGCTACAGATATCGTGGGATGGTGTTCATTCTATGTAAAAATACTGCACAATACCTGTGGGTAGGTTATACAATTCTAGAATCGATCGCTGACATCGTGCATGGTAATTTCTGATTTCACGAATCCAAAATTTTTGGACGAGGCACACTTCCATTTTGGGAACGTGTACATACAAATGGTACTAATGGACATCATCCTCCTGGTACACTCGCTTTACAAGGAAATCATTGTCGATTTATAGAAACGCAACAACATTTTACGAACCATAAAATATAAAATATAAACGATAAACTTCAACTTTGATCAGTGCACAGAAATATTGTAAATGTAGATTCGAGTCTTCTACTTAAACAATAAATATAAAATTACAATTACGTGTTTCGATTGTTGTGCATGCTTATACAGCAAAATAAGAACATCTGAAATAATTCTTGCAGACATAAAACAATGTATTTAAACAATATTTTTTCTTGAATTAAAGAACCAACAATATATACCATTAAGAGGCTAAATGTTAAAAATACCATGTCCTAAAATTAAGGCCCTTAGGATGATGTCCATTTGTACCATTTGTATGTACACATTCCCAAAATGGAAGTGTTTTCGTGCACTGGTCACAGTTGAAGTTTATCGTTTACATTTTATATTTTATGTTTCGTAAAATGTTGTTGCGTTTCTATAAATCGACAATGATTTCCTTGTAAAGTGAGTCAATCAAAAATACCCAAAGAGGTTCTGTACAAATAACGTCTATTTTCAACTATCGAGCAGATGATTAAATGTTTCAATAACATTAAAAATTTGAATTTTTAGCAAAATATAATTATTTAATTGTATATTAATTTAGAATAACGGGTTAATCCCATTTGTACAGTTAACAAGTGAGAATATAAAAATAACTTACAAAAAAATATCATCAAGAACAAAGATATAAAAATAGAGTGTTATATAACAACAAAAGCAACTATATGTAAATTAAAACTATGACGAAATGCTTTAAAAAAATAAATAACTTAAAAAATAGAAGTGATTAGATAAGAAAATTTGGATCCATATTATGCTCATTTGACGAGTAAATTATTGTACAAAGAAGGACATAGAAGCTCGTAATAAAACGTTGTGTAACTCTAAAATGTATAAAAGAGAGTAAGGACTAGGAATCTACTCTACCAGCTAAAAATTTTTTTATGAAGCCCGTGCTTCACTAATGAAACTAAACCATGTTGATTGATAACTCGAGTGATGTCATAACATGTATAATTGATCTTGAAAAGTAGCTGGAGAATCTTAAAAACCTACGCTGTATCCTTTCAACTTTTTAATTATGGTTCATAGTTGCTATTATATTGTCATTCCGAAGAAATTATCTACAATAATCCTAATATTTCAGGAAACTGGTTCATTCATTATTTTTTTCATTGGTACAGTTTTTTTACGCGAATCCTGATCAATGGTCGACTTAGGGAGGTGCTAGAGAGCTGAAACACCCACTGTCCGCGTATTCAACTTTTTTTTGTAGTATTGTAAATTATTTAGAAATCAAATATCACAATATTTACTGTATATGGTATACTCTATAATATAATAAGGAATTGAATATTAAATAAAATATTTTTCTCAATTATAAAAATCCTCTTGTAAATATTTGCTACTCTTGCAGATTTTACTGCAATCACAGAAAGGTAATTTTTGATGAAAAATGATATGCACTCTATAATAACTGATTCTAGACTAAACGGTTTAGCATTATTAAACGTCCAGAAAGATTTACTTGTAGATATTGACGTTGTTGTTAATGAGTTTGCTAGAAAAATAAAGAATACAATTTAAGGACTGGTCAATCCAAACTTTAATTTTGTGTATTACACTAAAATTACGTATTAAAAAATAATATTAAAATATTTATAATTGTTAAGTACAATTATATAAATGTACTAAGGGAATATTTATATTGTTTATAGTTTTAAATTTTTTTAACGATTTAGATACATTATGTACGTCTCATACGTTAATAAAAAATGAAAGTGTCAAAAAAGGAGCATTTCTTTTTTTGTTAAATATTATCATGGATATTTATGAAGAGGAGATCTGGAGTTAAGGGACTCATATATTTCTGGAAAATAAACAAAATAATTGCATATAATATAAATTATTTTCTTGAACATTTAAACACTAAATTATTAGTTTGTATTTGCCCGAAATTATACATTAAGAATTATTATTAGCAAAATAGCAACCACCATGAAAAAATATTAGATTCGCCAATGATCCTGATATGTATTGTATTTCTTTCGAACTGAATTATTTGTTTATTTACACTTGATAGTACTAGGATACTAGGATACTAGGATCAGTACGAGAAAACTTTCAAAATAACATACACAATGACCATGTGACTCATTCGAAATAATAATTATTCCATTAAACCTTGCGACTCAGGTGGGTTCAGGTGTTCAACATAAACAAGTTATAATATATTTATTTACATGATTGGTAGTTATAATCGTTTGTAGTGTCCGTATAATTTACTGCAGCGAATTTTTTATAAATATATGCATATAAATCAATTTTTATGCACTATATCATCACGTAAAAATTTTACATGAAACCAGTTTTATATGATTATTAGACTATAGACTATGATTACTCTTCAAAATATGTTTAGTAACCAATATACATTGCCAATAGTCTTCAGTTTCAACTGTAGGAAGTTAAATATAATATTTTTATTATTATATTATACGATTTTTTCCTAAGATTGTCGGACATATTTGATGATAGTCGGTTGTTTTGGCAAAAATATGTGCATATATATCGACTTCAAAAGTAAAACATTCCAAAACCTAATTAATTGAAATTTTACTTCAATTCACTACTAAAGTCCTTGAAATGCGGTAATATAAAATATATCACGATAGCGTTAAAAGAAAACAACGGCGGGCGAAAAACAATAACATTATGCAAGAGAAGCCGCAGGGCCAATTTATGAATGGTTTGATAATCGGGTGCGACAAAAACAAAAAAATTATAAATAGAAACTTTATGCACTCATGAATTCTTGTGTTCAAGGTGTATTTTAATATTGCATTATCTTACAACCCGTGAAATTATCCCTTAACGATATCTGTATAGGTAATATGCATTCGTACTCCAAAAAGTTCTTCCAACTCGTACAAGAATTGGTATCAAGAAATAATAATATTAAGCTGTACCTATTATTCGATGTACTTCTTTTAAGTTGGAATACCTGAGAACGGTAAAGTAGACTAGGGTGACCATTTTAATCTCGTTATTTTCATATTATTTATTATATAATGTACTAATGCTTGTAAATAAAGTATCTGTACATGGAAAAAATACAAAATAATTTTATTTACTCATATATTTAAAATGTGAAACAAAAGTTAGAAATAACAGATAAAAGTTTTCGTGGAACGAGCGTCAAAGTCCCAATGCCGACGAACTATAAAATTTGCGATAAGTATGATACATGTTGTATGGCATGATATGTAGTTCTTCGAACTAAAATTATATATTATATTATTTATAAATTTATAATTAAAGCTATTAGATAAGTATTATATTATAGTCGTTAATCGGTAATAGTTTTTGGTAGACACTGTTGACAGTCGATCTGTGAATTCCTTTCCGCGAAGACGTATTTTGGAAAAGGGTAAAGTAAAAAGAAAATAATTGTTTATGACATGACAGAGATTTGGACTTTAATTTCTCGAGATTTGTGTGATATGTATGAATGTATATGGATGAGAGGTTTATTTTTTATTTTTTGGGGGGTGAGTAACAGCTGTTCCGTTTTTTTATTTTCTTAATATGGTCATCCTAGTAGACTCAAAAGCCAAAAAAGTTTAACTACATTGTATTTTCGATTACATTTTCGTTTTCCAAGAAAATTATTTTATTTTTACATATTCCAAGATATTATACATCAAGAAATGTGGTGGAAGAATGATAGAAACATAAGAATAATTTATTTCTTTCGAATAAACTGAGAAACGTATAACTAAAATTAAAACATTGAACTTAAATTTGAAATTATATATTTTTTTTTTTGTATTTTGGTCGATAAGCAAAATATGGTCTGAACCTTTGCTGTCGAAGCCTTGTCTAATAAATAAATAATAATAATAATAATATGTCCTTTTGTTTGTCTCGCCCAAATAATGCTACGGTTAGCAGCTGCCGTCTCTGTCAAACCAATTTATGATTGTTACACAAGTACGATGAGTCTATTAAAACCCCATCAATTTTGGTAAAGTAAAAAATCGCCGTTACAAACTAGCTGCAGCCCACACGGCCACATTTATATTGTTATTGTTAAATTATGATATGCAGGATAAAACTACGAATACGATTTTATTGTATAATCATTATCAGTATATATTAATAAAATATTTTTAGGTATTTTGATGGTAATTTGGAAACATTCAAAAAATATGCTTTATGGTTATTGAACACATTTCACCAGCATTTTTACAATATTTAAATATTTTTATTTGTTAACATAATTCGATTTTTATAATTGTCGAATCAGCTTGGATTTTACTTTTGTTTATATATATACATTCTACTTGAAACTTATAATAGTAAAATACATTTTTATACTTAAATATGAAAAAAAAAAAAATTAGAATACTAGAGAATGTCGTACCCACCTCATCACGTATTATATATTCATTCTTGACAAGAACTTAACGGACAAACGTATTTCGAAAATTATCGACGCGAAAACATAGGCCATCGTTGGTAAACAATAAAAAATTATATGTATAAAATATACATAGTGGGTATCCAGCACAAACGTACGCGTACGCACACGCACACACATACACACATAGTTATTATCTTTTTTTGATTCGAATACGCTACAAAGTATTATGTAACAACAAATTATTCGATATAACGACCGTCGCCACACATTGTTTTCAATCTGCGGCATGTTCAACTATACTGCATAACATTATTACATTCGACAGTTCTGTATGATATGTATTTAGGGTAAGCCCGAATAGCCTGTTCAATCGCGTCGGTTTAAAATCAATAAAGGTTGATGCATTATGACACGCATGGATCTTTATGTCATAAATGGTATACGATGAAGTGTTAAATATGTGCAAATTGAAGAATGTAAGCACCGAAATGATATTAAAACTATTCTAAAACACACATTGGATTACCTAATGGCTTTAATTTACAATAAATGAATGCCTGATAATAAATTGTTTTAAAATACATTATTTCGATTGTATACTAACTTTTAATAACACAAAATATATGTTATTAATAAACCATGAAAGGTAAGATTTACTGTTAACACTTCCATACTTATTCACAGCTAAAGAAACTTAAAGTGCGAGTGTATTGTACTAATAATATGTTTTAAACTGTTTTCTATATGATTTCTGTTAATTTTAAAATGTTACTTTTTTGTTTTTTTTTTTATTTTTTATTCAAAATATTGTCTCCGATATCCCAGAAATATACTGAAACTTGGCTTGGTCACCAGTGTTCTCATGTATACATAATTTTTCGGATCAATTAGACAAAGAGTCACTGATCGTGAAATTGCGATTTAAAAATAAAAAAAACACTTGTCTGCTATGTGAGAATAATTTTCTTGTAATACGTATTATTGGTGGAAAATCTTATTTTAATCGTGTTAGAATATCATAGTTAAAAAAAGTAAAAATAAAACGTACATTTCATTCGGGTGTAGTTTTCTATTTAGTGGTTGACTTCTTGCCAAATCACGGTGCGCGCGTGTAACCAGATGTGCATAGTAGGTATATAATACAATATTTTATGAGTATACGTATGTTATGTGTTATTAAAATGTATGAAATGTCGAAAAGAGGTTATCATAAATGAATCGTGAATCGAAGAAACGTTGGACGCATTTATCAGTCAGACTTGTGTTTGTCGAATAAAAAACTTTCCGATCACATCGCGCAATAGTTCACGATAGAGTCGACCACACCGCAAATACATATCAGCAGCTATATCTGCAAGTAATTTGTACACAATGATTTATGACACAATAAAGTATTATAAATGATGGTATTCGGTACATACTATTTTTAAATATAAATCATTGGTATAAATATATATATATATATATATATATATATATATATATATTAGCCAATGACGAGTTAAGTTACTTTGAGCTAAGTAACTAAACAAGCTATTTATTTTTTATTTTTAAAGTAACTCAACGAGTTGATTTGTAAATACTAACTATTTTGTAACTATATAGTCATGTTAAGTTAATTTTTTCCTAAATAAAATTATGGATATTAAATTTTACACAAATCATTTAATTTTCTCGTACAAATTATTGATTTTAATAACAATAATAAGAATTATAATTTTGAAAATGCTGAAGGCATCATCCCTAGATTTCAATATGTATCAAAATAACGTGTATAAATGTAATTGTAAATTATGATTCAATTATGGTTCAAGTATTATTCAATCGAGAAAATACTCATTTATTTTTAACTAAGTTTTTTTATTTTTTCTATAAAACTTGTAATCTTTTACAAGTTAATAAAAAAGATTAAGTACATTTTAACTTTACGCCAAACTTACTTAATTTTTCAAGATTAACTTGATGAGTCAAAACAATGAGCTCAATAAAGCAGCTTTAGAAATAGACATGTATAAAAGGTATAAGGATTTACCATTGGTACCTATTGCACATTACTTACGAATCTACACACAATTTACGTACGAGCACTGACAGCGGCATATCAGCAAAATAAAATAGGCGTCGGAAGTATAAAAATCATTCCATAAAGTTCATTGCCACAAAACGCTCGTATGCATTCGTCACGATACTAATAATAATGATGTACGTCGGGAAAAAAAATATAAACCTTTTAATTATCACCGTATGTGGTATACATAAATATTTAATGACAATATATTATAAATATTATGTTATGCGAATCAACGTTGAAAAATCACTATTTTTCGAAAACTTAAAAATCCTATATGTGATACGCGTTTATACGTTTATACCTATTCATTAAAACCCATTAGTTTTTAAATTACAAAAAGTGTAACCTGGTCAGAAAATATTTTAAGTTCTTCTAAAGATTTTAAAACCGTTTTTTCTTTCTTTTTCAAAACCAATATTGTATTATAACATAATATGTTATATTATAATATTATTTCACATAAAATAATTTGAAAGTCAATAAAACATATTATATAACCTTCCGGTACGCATTTGCATGTCGTATTTTACAGGCCACACTTTTAATTTATCATGCTTACATTATTATTCAAACCCAATAACATTAACGTCAGAATCGTATTATATAATTTCCACGAGTTATTACCGTGCATTGTTCCCACATATAACACACACTCGCGCGTGCGCGCGTGCGACCGTGCTCACATTCAATGCACTCAAAATTGTCGGTTAGACTTTAAAAATCTTCATTGATGGGTGTATATACGTACGCAAGCACGAATGCTCGTAAATTGCTCATGACCTTCACCCGACCAGTGCATTAGACCATTAAGTGTTTGACGCTAAAAAAAAAAATAAATAAATAAATAAAAATCAACTGTCCAATTTTCAACGGAAAAATATAGTTTACAGTATTTAAAAGCACACGAAAGAACATTTATTAACATTAATTGATGTTAGTCCTTGCAAAAAATTTATATTCGCTCGCTATTCTTCATATTGTCATTGGAACGTTTACGAATAAATATTACCTAATTTATTTATTAATACATAATTCGTAGTGAAGTCAATGGATTCACAACACACTAGGAACGACTTGATTTTTAGGTGCGCTTTTGACAATAATATCGTTTCCGTTTTAATCGCCACGTTTTCAGTACAACACGCATTATTTGGTGTATACGTAATGATAAGAGCTGCGATTATCAAATGGAAAATAGTTACCCGTCTGTTTACGTTTTTTTTTTTTCTATTTCATACAATTTAATTTGAATGGTAGTGTTAGTAATACAATTATTGACAAATACGATGGTGTTCAGAAATGTAACATTTAAGACTATGGAACCGTTACCCGTAACCGTTTTAATAAATTAATACAAACGTTTATTAATAAATGTATATTTGTGCATACTAGCTCGGCAGAGACAATTATTATCATAACAGTGTAAAGAAACCTAATCGATGGTATTGTAATAGTAACTCAATTATTTAATGTTTACTTATTAAAAGCGAGTCAAATAAGAATTGACGTTTAGCAACGACTGTTTAAAATAATTTTTTTTTTTTTTTTTGGTTTTCCTTTCGAATCGTTCAGACATGACCGAAATATTCGTTGTTCCATCTCGTCGGGTGCCGGCGCTGATGCAGTAAAAATGCATCGGTGCGAAAAATATATAGCATTTTATACGTCACATGCGAGTACGTACGTGTTATATGCGTATACTACGAGAAGAAAAAAAAATAAAACTTTTGTGCGTCAAAACTTCTTATTTGTGTTATTTCTTTTGTAAAAAAAAAAAATAATCAATCTGAGACAACACGTCATTAGTCAATCTATTATTAATGCACATTGAAACTCGTTCCCGATGAACCCTTTGCTTACCGAGCATCGACGGCGTAAACGCATGCACATACACAAACACTACATACAACCTCGAAGAGTGTGCACATTCTTTCTCCTTCCACGTGCTCTCGACTATGTCGCCCGTGATGGTCTAAGAAGGAAATAATAATCCATGTCGACGACGTTGGTCATTAGAAAAAAAATAAAATGAAGAAAAAAAACCAATACAAAGAGAAAAAAACTCATACGACACCGTCTGTCTGAGCAATACACTTATATAATACGTAATAATGATAATATTATTGAATGGTACTCAATATATATACTATATAGAATATATATACATTGTATCCGTAATGTGTACAAGTTCGTACGATTGTAAACGAAAACGGTCGTATTTACTATTCTCAACCCTTCGAGATGATCAAAATTTTACTCTCTGTTCAATAGTTATTGTTGAAGCTCCTATAGTACTATCATATCATTTCAAAAACCAAAAATTTATTTTTTTACCGAAACATCATTTATATCAGATTTGTACAAGATATTATTCGACCTACATACAATTATAAACTATACAAAACACGAGACGATTTGATCTTTTTTTTTTATGGATGTTGAAATGTAAATTATTATGTATTATAATACCTGATAGAAACTCGGACACGACATCAGTGCGTCTCATACGTTGTCAAAGGGCTCGATAGTTATCCGTACACACTATGTCATGTATGTGTACAAAATATAGGTAAACATATTCCATGAATATTGAATGAAATTGTACATACATTTGTCGGACTCAATACAGACACAACTCTATTTATGCGTTTTAATGTCTCGGTGTATTGTATTCGAGACCGAGTAAACGATACTGTGTATTTGTTTGTGTGTGTATTATTGTTTCGATGGACGTCATTTCATTGGTTTGAAAAGTAGATACTTATCGTTATTGGAAAAAGAAACAACAACAACAACAACAAAAAAAAAACCCGTATAACAGCGTCTGTCTGACACTGTACTGTTATTGTAATCGGGACCCGAGACTTGCATGTATACCTTTAAACCCGTCATTTTAATCAAAGTTATATAATGCTCCGAAAAATATTTAAATAACCGCTGGAAATATAATACATGTTTTAAGCATCGATTTAAACGACGGGAATTTGAAAAAAAAATTTAAAAAAAAATTACGTTATATAAAAAAAACAAAATAATATACTTTACGGATATTTACGGCTTGCGTTCAAAATTGGTAGTTTTCCCACTTTCGTACAATCACGTGTTTTAATACATTTTACGTTACTCAATTTTTTCACTTTCGAGATTGTACCTGGTAAGCTCTCTTTTATTCCGTCTTTTATACTTAAAACAGTTTCGATCGTCAGATGACCAACATGCTACAGTGCAAACGTGATACACAATGTTTGACGTGCATACAGTCATCACTATAGTGCAGACACGGGCCGGGAAAGCTATACAGATCCAATTAAATGATTTCATTAACATTCTACTCATATACTGTTGTACATATACAGTTGGTTTAGTACCGAGCATTTAAAACACTGGATCCACATCACTGCTTTGACACGAAATCGCCATACGTTCTAAAGTATGAAATCGATTTTCGGTGTACTGTTTTCGTTAAAATATTATTTTCGATCGCTTCGGCACCGCACCGCGTCGCAACCAATATCATCTCGCATACACGCGCGTGTAAAATGAAATAATTCAAACGTTTATGTACTGCGACTACGATAAGGTGACCGAAACGTAGCGGAACAGCGCAGATGCAGCGAAATGTGCTGCCGATTGCACGAGTCGTGCGTGTCGGACTAGGCGACAGGCGCTTATAATAATAATAATAATTAAATTTATATTAATATTAATAATTCGGTATCTCGCGTGCGCGCGGTTAAGTTTGTCCGGGGCGAAGTAAACGTGTGGCAGTCGTACGTAGCCTATGTGTACGCTCGCACAATGTGCGATGATAACACGCACTGTTGTTCTACACACAACGCCACTTCGGGTGGGTTCCGCTCGACTCGTCCGTACACGATAATTAGCATAACGTCAGAGCCCTATGTGCGCGCGCGGTTTTATCTGATTGTTACCCGGAAACGACGACGGACGTCTTCTCCGAAGGATCGTTCTGTTATCCGATGGCGTACGCCGGTTAGTACCGTATCAACCCGTTGCACCGGCTGTAACATCATTGTTATGTAAACGTCTTGTGGTCTACTCCGCCGTGGTCGTGTACGAAAATGGAAGCGTAAAACAAAAAAGAAAAGAAAAAAAAACGTAATATAATCGCAGCTCGGCACCGGAACCGGTGCGCCGGGCAGACTCGTCTCGATTCGTTCACACAAGGCGACGACGACGTAACCCGCTGCACGGTGTTCCAGTCTACAGACGAACGCGAGCTACAGCGTATTTAAATCGTGGAATAGCGTCGTGTTCGGCAAATTCGGCTGCTTCCGAATTGGGTCCCGAATTTAAAATTACTACACTGGTTGCTTCCCAATTTATTTTAGGTACTACAGTAGTTGAGTCCCGGATTTTTATAAGTACTACACTAGTTCCTGAATATTTTTCGGCAAGTGCTACATTATACAAACATTTTTCTTCCCATTTTAACAGACTTAGGACTGTCTATGATCTATTTAGACCACAGGACCACAGGACCACATTATTTTAAAATTTTATAATTCATATAATATTTCTATGTAGAATGGCATGAGGGCTGTCGGTGTGTGCAGGGGAGATGTGATTGACCGAGTAAAGTGGAGGTGTAGGACAAGGGTGGCCGACCCCAAATAGTTGGGAGGAAGGCGAGGCAAAAGAAGAAGAAGAAGAATATAATATTTGTATGTATTAGTATTGAAAAGTTAGTAGAGTGTAATAAAAATAGTAGTAATAAATGACAATAATAAATTAACTATAGTAATGTAACATATTATTCAATCACAAAACCTAAAACAATACGTTTTAGAAAATACATTTAAAACAAACATTTATTATTGTACTCGCTATTTAAAAAAAAATTATGTTTTTCGATAAAAATCAAATTCTCAATGCTCAATAAACAAAAAATCTATTGCAATTCTTATAATACTCAGTAAGTATTGAAGATTGACTAGGATAAAAACAAAGACTTTAAAATTTTTAAACATATGTGTGGGTTAGAAACTTAAGTTCTTAGGATAGTTATTTTTCAAAGTGATAAGGTCATAAAATAGATTCGGTAAAACAGACGGGTGTTCATTAAATTGCACAGTTCTGCGGAACGTTTTACTTATTATATTCATGTCAAATCCCTATCGACATAACAATGCATCGAGTAAAAGAGTACGTAATATTATACAAAAACTTATTGCAGTGGGAATTGCGTTATAACAATATTAATATGTATTTTTGTCATCATAATTGCCTTGGCTATAATAATCGATGATGCATTTGTATGCAGTGTACATAACATGTGTAAAAAAATGTCGTGTTATATTATTTAGAGTGTGCTGTAATGTAAACACGATGAAACAAATCATCAAGTGTATTAAAAAAGGTTAAAGAAATAACATAATTATACATTACTAACATTCTAAGGCGTACAATGACTGTATGCAGTTAGGCGTCGCGTCGTAGAGAATTTAATTGTTATTCGAGTCATTGATTATCATCCATAGTTATACCACTCAGTTTGATTTTTCGATATAAAAAAATAACTCAAAATTTAGAAAATATCCATAATTATATACTATTTTTATAGTCACTCTAGTCATTTAAATAGTATAGTATACTCAAAACAAGGTAAATTTAAGATGACATGATTTTCAGTAAATTCATTACATATTGAATGATATTAAACTATCGTATGTTTCTAAATAGATATTTATACATTTCATACTTTAAATTTATCGATTTGATTAATAATATATATATTATTTAATGATTTAAACAATAAGAAAGAAACATATGTATATAGTTACCAAGGGCGGAACTAGGAGGAGGAAGACGGGGATTCATCCCCGGGCGTAAAATTTTAGAGGGTGTAATTTTTTTATTATATGTATACAGTAAATATATATTTTTCTTTCATAACGATAATGTGTTTAAGACACAATAAGTATGATTGTATGCTAATTATAAGAAAAAATTATACGAATGGGTATTTGATACTTTGTTTATGACAAGGCGTATTTTAACATTTTTCCCGGGCGTAAAATTCCTAGTTCCGCTTCTGATAGTTACAAACTTTGTGGAACTCGAGCTAACATCATAATTCTGTTACTTAAATTTATATCACTAAATTTATCGGTTGAACAGTAAAAATTATTCAATATTATGTCTAAATTACTATGTATGATAAGTAGACTATACAATGTGACGTCCAATTACCTTATTACGCACTGAATATAATTTACATTACTACAGTTAAGGTTTATTTACTCATTAAACGTAATACTTGTTTGATGTTTTCGACTATTTGATTTCCATTAATTTCCATTCATTAGATAATATTTTTCAAGTGATAATTTAATACTATTTTTAATTATTTTATTGTTTTCGCCGTTCATATGAATAGGTTTTTTATTTGGGTTTAATGTTGTTATAGTCTTTTGATGGCCTTGAGGCACCGCATAATGATGAAAATGAGAAATTAATATTAGTACCTAATTATTTCGCTATTAAATGTTCTTCGACTATAAATGATCTTCCTGTCAATACAATAATTATCGAGTTCGAAAATAATGTCTGACTTATCGAGGCATATATAACACTGTATGTATATAGTTTTTGAAAATCTTAAGCCAATTTAGTTTTAAACGTCACGTTCACATTTGTTTATTAAACATTAATCATTCATATGCAACTATTAATATTACAAGATAATATTAGCTTGATTAGTTAAACACTGTCGCATGACGATATTTTCAAGTGCATTATGCATCTCTAATTGACTGTACTGTCTATTATTCTAATTGCATCTCGACTCCACGTTAAACGCATTAAATGAATGCATGTTGTTTATACGCTTAAATTAGACCGTCTAGACACTCTAGATTATTGTATTTGTGCTTACTATGATTATTATCGATTAGTATGGTATTATTTACAATTGCAATTATATAATAATTCATAATGTTCAATTTGAAGTAAACAACAGTTCTATTTGTGATTTTTGTCAAATATAAAATAAACAATAACATTTATCATATACGCAAGCTACGTGATATGGGTTCAGAATTAAAAGAAGCAATGTTGATGATTAAAAATAATATTATTGAATACCAAACCTTGACAGTGTAACACAAATATTGTGTCATTGTGATCGGGTCCGAACAAATCGAAAATTAATTTATATGCGTGCAAATTTATCACTATAAATAACGTGTACCTATGTATGTATATATAATATATTATTTTATCTTGCGAAGTATTTGCATTTTACTTTTAAAATCATTTAGTCGAACTCATAATATGTGTGGGTACTTTTAGTAGTATTCCGTAATAAACTTAGACTTAGGATTTTCAAACAGTTACTCATAACTATAATTTATCGAAGATGTTATTTTCTGAAAAGTATTATAATTATATAATAATCTTAAAACGTCTCAAAATACGTTGTTCAAGGCTACATTTTAAATTATTATTGATCAAAAAACGTTATTTGTTATTATAAACTAGCTGACCCGGCGAACTATGTATCGCCTAATAATCAATGAATGTAGTAATACCTTTTAGCTAAACTTAATTTATGATTTTAATTAACATAATAAAATGAATATAAAAAAATTATCAAGTTCAATAGTTCATTAGGATAATATATCTTTAAATATATATAAAAGAAAGTTGTATTAGTAACACTATTTATAACATAAAAACGGTTGAACGTATTAGGCTGAAAATTGGTGGAGAGGTAGCTTAGGACCAGGAGACGCACATAGGGTAATTTTTATCCCGTTCCCATGGAATTTGACATAAAACGTGGTACAACTAAAAGCAACTGATATGGAATAACAAAAAATTAATAATATTACTTTGTTAATTTATTATTTATTTAATATTTAATTTTCCATCATACTCATCTAACCTGTAGACCAAATACAAGAATAGTATGTCAAAATACATTTTACATTGAATTCGTGTCAGTTCAAGAAATCCCGATCTTTAGATGAATAAAGAAATATATAATCGGGCTTTGTTTTTTATCAGTTTATTAGTCAGGTTAGAAATGCCAATGCCAAATCGTGAAATGAATGACGCATTTAATCGAGAATTGGAATGGGAATGTGAATATGATCATCAGGAATAAGATTTAGTAGTTCAAATGAATGTACCCCTATTGAATCCCCAACAAAAGGAAGTTAATGATACATTAATGAAGGCAATTGATGATGAAAATGGTGTTTCATATTTCCTGGCTGTCCTTAGTGGAACTGGTAAGACATTCCTCATGTTAGAAATTTTAGCCACTGATTGTGCGAGATCCAACATCGCGGTTGCAGTTGCTTCTTCTGGAATAGCAGCCGCATTGTTAGATGGATTCCGTATGGCTCATTCAGCATTAAAATCACCATTAAATCTTCAATCTATTGTAGAACCAAAATGTAATATTACAAAACACTCAGCAATGGCCAAAGTATTATCAGCATCGAGAATCATCATCTGGGATGAATGCATAATAGCGTATAAACGTGCATTGGAAGCACTTAACCGAACATTGAAAGATCTACTCGAGATGTTTTGAAGGCACAATGATTTCACTAACTGACGATTTTCGTCAAACACTGCCATTAATTCCAAGATCAACTGCTGTCGAAGAAATAAACGCTTACTTCAAATCATCAAATCTATAGTGTTATGTGAAGAAACTTCAGCTGACCACAAATATAAGAATTGCATTACTGAAAGATACATCTGCTGAAGATTTCTCTGAGTAATTGCTGACTGTCGGTAATGATCGAGTATCTGTCGACGAATCGAGCAGATTGATTTCATTTCCTCCTAAATACTGTAACTTTGTCTCATCAAAAGATAAACTCATCAACAAAGTATTCCCAAACATCATTACTAACCACAAAAATAATGAATGATTGAGTGAGCCAGCAATTTTGGCGGCTAAGAATAAATATGTAAATTACATAATTCAGAATGAGATCTTTGGTACACTGGTATATTATCTGTGTAACAAATGAAAATTAAGCCTCCAACTATCCAATTTAATTTTTAAACTCCTTGGATGTACCTGACTTACCACCGCACAATTTACGACCAAAGGTTGGCTATGTAGTAGTCATGATTCGGAACATAAATCAACTAAAATTGTGCAACGAAACGCGGTTGGTGGTAAGTAAATTGATGAATAATGTGATTTATGCCACGATAGTCAAAGGAAAGTTCAAAGATCGGAAGTTCTTATTCCGAAGATCCCGATGATTCCAATCGATATGCCATTTGAGTTTATAAAGACTTTTCGATTTGTCTTGAATTCACCATGACCATCAACAAATCACAAGGCCAGTCTTTGAAAGTTTGTGGTCTGAATCTAGGAAATCCATGTTTTTCCCATGGTAAATTATATGCGGCACGTTCACGGATCGGAAAACTATCTGCGTTATTTGTTCTTGTATCTGATATATAAAGATAAAGGTCATCACAAGGTGCTTCACTGAATAGTGCAAACCATGCACCAAAATACATGGCCAATAAAAATCATTAAAATACTTGATTTCTTTTATTTATATTTGTTATTCTAATAAAAATAAAATCCAAAATCTACTCATGTATTGCATCTAAGGCAGAACAAAGTTCACTGGGTCAGCAAGTTTATTATTAAGGAAATATAGGTAGATTTAATAAAACTATAAAAATCAAGTATTTCAATAAGGGATCGGCAAGATATTTCCTTTGGTCAAACTATGTATTTTGTGGCATGGATTACACTTGGGTCGAGATTATTTTTTGGTAGGTCAATCTATAACAATTGCAGAGCAATTCATATATTTAATTTTCAAGAACTTCATTAGACTCAATTAGGCTCTAGTTGCACACACACACACACACACACACATTATATATATTTATGTAAATTTATATGAGTGAGCAGACGGAGCAGGTTATTGCCAGGTATTGCAGGTTTCAGGGGGGCACCTACAATACGTTTTGGCCTTTAACAAAATGTGTAGGTTAAATAAACATAACTTTAAATTTAAATTTGATATTGCGATATATTTATACTAATCAACATTTTCTTTCAATCTCGTATATTTTGCTCAAATAGCTTCAATTATTTACGATTTGTACTTTTTTAGTCAACTGTAGTTGTTATATTATCTTAATAAGTATCGCATTGAAATGTAAAAAAATTTTTTTTAATTTTCCTTTTACAAACATAATATATTTGTAACAAATATTTTAAAATAAAATACATTTAATTCGAGCTAAATTAGTTGAAATAGAGGCTCCTCATTCTTAGAGCCAAATTGTAGAACCCCGCTTACAACATTTCAGGGGCTGCCCGTGTACATCAGGCATCCCTCGTGCGCGCGTCTGAGATATATAAATGCATAACCCACTAGTATTTATCAACAAAGCTTGTGAGTTAAGCGAGCGTGTGCCTTCGTGATGGCATGCAATTCAATAATTAGTCTGTTACCATTGTCAGTTCCTGAAAAACCTTAATAATAAAAGGGGTGGCTTGACGGTTTTGAAATAATAACAATAAATGAAATGAAATCAATTTGTTTTTTGCGTTTTTTCTTATTTTAGTGATAAAGATAATTTGCTCGGTTGGCCCAATAAAAGTAATATACGTATAAAAACGGTAACTAAAATATATGATATAAAGACAATACAAATAGTAAATGTATAAGAAAATTAAATAAATAATGCGGGTCGCCTGATTGGTGCACTGCAATAAACACAAAATGAACAATAGAAAAAAAAAAAAAAAAATGATAACTAATTAAACGAATAATGTGGCCCACACGGCGCACAATATAAACAAACAAGAAATAGTTAATAATTTAATAACAATACTAACGAATCAATAAACAACACACAATAGTAAACGACGGCCCACGCGGCCGGCTGAACAATATAATACGTATTAAAATAAATTCAGAGGTCTACGACGGCCGGGCTCGTCAGCCCTTTACGCTTCGCAAAAAAAAAAAAAAACACACACAAACGAACGGTCGTTGGTCAATGCTCACACATGTGACCGTGTGAGACGGCGGATTTCGCGACCGCGCAGTTGTACGATTGTATTTTAATGCAGTTGTACGATCGATTTCGCACGGACAAAATGGGCGCGGGTCTGGCGTACGTGCGACCGCAGTCACCGACGAGTGAACTGTGCACGAGACCACCACAGCCGTGGACGATCGCTGATAGATTCGCACGAGAAAAACGACAAACTCGACGAGACGTGTGGTCTCGAACGAAGATGGCTGCAGACGTGTGCGGCGCGCGAG
This sequence comes from Sipha maydis, assembly GCA_034509805.1. NCBI lineage: Eukaryota > Metazoa > Arthropoda > Insecta > Hemiptera > Aphididae > Sipha > Sipha maydis. The sequence continues at coordinate 70,605 of JASXSY010002801.1, forward strand.
AGAAAATAATCCATCGATGTGGTGGCGTACGTCACGGGGGCGAGGAGAACCAGAAGACAGGATATGATGCCGACGACGTTCGCTACGAAAGCTGCCACGGCCGCAGGACGCGATCACGGCGAAAAACGTCTCTGTGCCACCGCGCTGAAAACCTTGGGACGCACGGTTTCGGAGGTTTGGGAAAACGCGGAACAACAAAGGCGTTTTCGCGCGACCGATCACGACCAGATCGTACCGCCGACCGCCGGTGCACCGTCGTGTCGCACGAAAACGACAGCACAGACTTGTTCGCATTATTGTCTGCGGACTCGAAACGGACGTGTTAAGTGCCGACGTGCAGTTGGACGACGACTTGTCTGCTGCCGTCGGAACGGTGCAACGCGACGGGGTTATGCAACAACGTCGCGTCGTCACGTGGATGTTACTCGCTCTCGTTCACCTGGTCACAGTACCGTATCCAAGAGGTTGGGGTTGACGGGTTATAACGCATTCGCCTCCTGCGAATAGTTTCTCTTATTTTTTGAATTATACAATCATTTTAACGTACAATGTTATATCACGCAACGTTATTATTATTTTCACACTTTCAACAAACTAAATAACAACACGTTTTATGTTTTAACTTATGTTCAATCGACTTGTTAAAAATTATAATGTTGTTATTTATGTAGGACAGAACTGAAATTTTAACCCTCCCCCCTCAAATATTTATCAAGCTACACCACTATCTATAGTCGTACAGTACCGCTTAACTTGAAATACGCTTAATGTCCGTCACGGTTTACCTGCTTGTTGTATACTTGATGGTAGTACTCCAAGAGTCCATTTCCGATGTGTATCGCGTTACTTTTATTATGTACTATTATTATTATTTTTTTCACTCGTTAAAGGAAAGATGTCCACTTTTTGTATAATCACATAATAATTACTCTACACTGTTATTGTACGTATTAAGTTTTTTCGTAGAAAAATTCGTATTTACTATGTTCCTATAACCTATGTGTTTTGATGAGAATCCCATACAGACATACTTATATTTACTGGAGTACCTTAGCCCTGTTTCCAATCGTCCGAGTTTAACTTTATCGGTTTCACGCGGAAATAAAATAACGCGAAAGAATTTTGATTATTGCTGTGTAACGCCAAAATATTAAACGATTGATTGTTTAGACATTGAAACTATAAAATATACTTCCATCTTAATGTGTTTGCCCAAAGTTCACTTGAGCTATTCAGTCAACTAGGGTTTTAAAATGTTATGATTGATTTTGATTTTTAAATAATATTAATATATTATATCATTTTGAATAAAAATAAAATTTATAACTGAAATAAGAAGTACAATAAACATACAAGTACCCTACTTTAAAATAAAATATTATATAAATGTTCCTTCCATAGTACATTATTCAAATTGTATAACAACTTGTTTAAACATATTTCAAAACATTTTTAGAATTTATTAATTACATACATTTCTTATTTAGTGTTTCCTTAATATTTTATAATTATTTATTATATGATCAAGAGCTTTTGTATAATCATTATAATTTATAACCACCAAAGAAAATTCAAATCATACTTTGAAATAAAATTGCTCATTTTATTTAATAAGATAACAATAAAATTCAAAGTGAAAGTTTGGAAGAAAAAACATACTTTTTACTCAATATATAATTATTTTTAATAAATGATTCTTACTGGTACAAACTACATTTACAAGATTACATCTAATAGCTGAAAGTTAAAATTTGATATTTACAATTTAACTGTAATGTTTGAGTTATTATTGTTGTTCAAATAACTATAATTATTGTTATTTGAATAAACACAATAGGTACCACGAAATGTACAATATCAGTTATATGAAAATAATAATTTTTATCATATGATGTTAATAGAAAATAAATATTGATAATGAGATATGAAATCAACTTGACCGTCAAATGATGATTTTTATGATACATATAAAAAAAAAAAACACAATATTTTGTAGAAAAGCAATTAAATTTCAATGTTTAATACTAGTGTAGCTATCACGCAATTTATCATAAAGGTAGCTAGAGAGTTAAGTACACTATTATAGGGTTCAATTAGTCGTATCCGCAGTTTGGAAACTGATGCCCAAACGGCGGTATTTTGTGATATTTTATCACAGAATAGTATAAAATTATTCGGACGAAGTAGTGGTCGAACTAAAATGTATTTAAATCAATCATATATCTAGAAAAATGCTGGATCTCTAATTCATTCGAATAATTTATTGTTTCAAGTGCGTAGTGATCGTTCTTCTCCACAGCCTTCTGAGTGACTATGTTAACTATTCAGAGTAATATAATCGAGACATCTTGGCATGTGAAAACCAATATAATGTTAAATGCATGTTAAAAATCACATTAGCTCGTTCAAAGAGCTCTGGGATGGCTTAAGGAAGTTTTGAGTGTTTTTACTTGAGATCGTTCGTCGACTACTTGTGTCCATGTAGTAGATTATACAACAACGGGTGTTCGGCATGTTTTCTTTTATTTTTTCTGTCACAAAATACATGCGTACGTAATTATTAACGACGCGAAAAAAAAATGCAATAAACACGTAAATTTAAATACTTCTCCTCGAATGAATTTTATTCGAATACGAAATAATAGAGGATTGCACACCACACGTATAGATGACATTACACTCATTCGCTACAAACTCGTCGTGAACGAGACACGAGACTCATTCTGCGGTCGAAAGTGGTATAGGCACTTAATATAGGGGAGGGGAAATCAAACGAATAAAAAACAATCGTTTGCCGTGTGTTCTGATACCGATAAAATATCTGCCTAAAACGTGAACACTACACACGCGCAATGCATATTGTATTACGTACCACGTGTTTACGAGTTACCGTATTCATAATATATTATGCATAATATGAGACACGTGTTATTTTTAAAAGTCAACGGAGCGCATGCGATAATACTGTAGTAATAGTTATACAGGCACTTTTAGTGTATTTGCCGTGTGACAACCGAAATGTGGTTTGAAATCGCGATCGAATAAAATTGACCGTCCAAACCCGTTTTGTACACCGTGTTACAAAATATTCCGTACGAATTATTCAAGCCAGCGTGCATACACGTACATTATCCCTACCGAAGGTTTTATTTACAAACAAAATTTTAGTCACTGAGTAACACGTGAACGTCAGCTTTGCTATCTACGATGTTTGCAAAACCACAAGTGCAATATGCAGAACTTTTACGTATAAATATTATAATATGAAAGTCTTAACATTTTTGCAAATACTTAGTAATATTGTAAACTATAGTATTCTCGTGTTATGAATGTTATTATAAGTTAACAGAATAGCTATATATTTATTAGAAATTAACATATTGTTATTACTGCTATATATTTTTTTGTGTATGATAAATCATTTTCCTTTTAGAACTTTGTACAATTCTATATTCGTTCTTTTATCAAGAGTTTATAAAATGAAAGGGTTAAAGTGTCCTAATCGACACTATATCAGAACTTGCATACGGAGCAAAATGAACATGAGAATTATACTTTCAAACGGATTTCGATTCTTCTACCGGGAAAAAACACGAAACTGTGTGAACAGTGAGGGGGGGGGTTGGTGGTAATGTATGTACAGCGTTATGATTAACGTGAGGTGTACATCTCACCGTTTACCTCCACCGACAAATTATTTTTTCACCAATTCACCGTCTGCATCCGTGACACGCGTGTTCGCAACAATAATACGACGTGAACATACGCTGCAGATCGGAGTGTTTTCCGTACTCTCTTGAGGTTAGTAGTTGAGCCGTCTTCGAGTTCGCGACCTTTGGACTAGAAAGACGATTTGAAGTTGAACGTTCGTCAGCCGAACGAACCTATACGACGTGGTGTACGCGTTGCCGCGTAGGAGTTTCGAACGTTTATTTACTATTACAATATCGTGGACGTATTATAACATAACGGTGCACGCGTGTTACGCGGACGCGCGAGATAAGATACGAGTCTTTCTCGAAATGCACTGTTTGTGTAGGATTGCCCGCCCGCTATCGACGAGGCAAACAGACCCGTATGTATGACATACACACGTGCTGCGGAACGTTGTTTTACATAATAATAATAATAATAATAATTACAATATTAATAATAATAGTAATAATTTAATCGCTGAAAGTGACGTGAAACGCGGACGCTGTGGCGCGCGGAGACGTGGACCGCGGGATATTTGTGCAGTGCATCTGCACGCGGTCGGAAAGTGTGTTAGTCGGTGGTACGGTAAACTGACAATAATACATTACGTACGGTGGTCGCGGTAATTGAATCGGTAGAAACGAAACGACTCGGGGGTACACCGCTTACGACATTGTTTGCCGATAAATTATCCGGTCGGCACATAATTGTGTACTATCACGTGCGCGCGACAGGCATTCTTCCTTCTCCGTTACTTTTCGTCATCTACGCGACCCAGTTCGGGTGTTATTAACACGAAAACGTCTCTCGTCCCACCTACCTACCTAAGTTGTTGTCGAAAATATGTCTACAAAGAAAACTGCCTGTTACTCTCTACAAACGAGTACTACTACGAGCAGTAAAATGTCATCAATCGTTTTTCGATTGTTCGGAATTCGTCAGTTTACCTTATTTATTTTATTTATTTATTAGAATATACGCCATGCGGTTTTTGAGAAAAGTATTAGCAATGCAATATTACAAAACATTAACAATATTTAAATGTAGTACAAATAGTATAAGGAAACAGGATAACGATTAAACTAAGATTTACACTACATAAAATGAATGCCTAGATTAATTGAACAAAGTTTAGTGCTAAGTTTATAGTTATACAAAAAGTAAAACAAGATATAAAAGTTGACCAAGGTACCAAAAACTATAGACTATTATTGATAATACTTAAGAATAAGAATTGTCTAGGCTTAAAACGATGTGACATTAAAAGCGCATTGTGTATCGTTGTTGAAAGATAATAAAACATGGACAAGTTGGTAAAACACCGGGAAATGTTAAAACGAATAGAATCCAAAAGGGTCATTTTTTTTCTTATTCTTGCTGGGTGCTGATGCGGTACACATATATTGTCCTTTACTACTCCGGGGTTTTTACCAAAAATGTTATACAATAACATGGATTTAAAGTTCGATGATAGCATAAAAAAAATTACAACATAATGTGTGATATAACATTTTCGGTTAATTGGCTCGCAGTATATGCAAATTCCAAAACGATCGACTAACTTACGAAAACGTACATACAACTCAATGCCTTTACATAATAATAAAAAATGAATAAATAAAATACAATTATGTTTCTTTTCGTGGTCATACTATTTTATTGTTATGATAATAGTAGTTACCATACGAGTGCGTTAACCATTCGTTTCACTGTCGATGGACATAATATTACACTCCGTCAATTGGGTAAAGTGATTTGATACAACGGGTACACCCGTACGCCAATCTGATACGATGACCGTGATACGATGAATTAATAACATTGCGAGCAGCTATGAGTTTATTATGATATTCGATATTTTAATAGCTTGTCGTGCAATTTAATCGAAATCACAATAGTTTCCGTGACCATAATTGATTCAATGAATAAACGCTGATATTATTATACTTAATGTAATTTTTTCAAATCTACAGCACTCAATGGTATCGAGTACGAAATTTGTTTAAGTATTTTCCACGCGCAAGTATACAATTTCGAAATAGATCGTTTTTATCGATTTTTTTCAAAAATACACATAATCATCGATATAGTTAGTTGACTAACCGCACTCAATGTATACGAGTACAATGTATACTATACATAATACCTTTATTAAGAGTTGGCTAATGTTCATCGACGATCGAGCATTTGGAACGTTTTACTGCTAAGATTGGTTGTTACAGTTAAAACTTCGGTGTACACGTATTTGACGTTTTACGTTGTATGATAGACGAATTAAAAATCTTTGTAATGGTTACATTTTTAATTATGAGATGTTTTGGTTATTGTTGGACAAGTTTCATTAACTTCCACACCAAGAGTTGAGACCAACGAGATCATTTATAATGATTAATCTAAATTAAATGAGTGCGCGTACACAAGCTTGATGAAACGGTTTAAGAATAGGGTTGTTTCGAACAACGATGACCATGAGTTTTTGGTACTGTTTCAACTAATGATATTAAATTCTGTAATAACAATCTGTTTTCCAATTCGTATAAAAAGGTATAATAACATACGTGTCTGCCAGAAGTCCCAAATCGTTAAGGAAAGTTTTGCTTCATATCATAGATATTTCATAGATCCATATAATATGTGGTGTTGTGCATGATTGATAAAGACATGTTGTAAATGGAAATGAAGAACATAATTTTAACCGAGTGCAGTGATGTCGCCAAGGGGGGAGGGAATTTAAGAAACTATAGTTCCTCCTCTTATGTTTCATGTTTATGTAAATTTCTATGTACACTACTATTTGGTACTTAGGTAAGCTTTTGAATTAACTAAATGTTGGCAAATAACGAGTATTTGTCTTTGGTTCATAAGTGTATTACTTTAACCCTGAATGCTACTATCATTTTGGTTGTTATCATAAACGTTGTGGCGACTCTCGTCTAATACTATCATATTATAATCACTATAATTTATTTATCATATTGTGTTGCAAAAAACGCTATCGCAGCTGACCACCGTTATTTTATTACAATTAAAAATTATATTTTAATAAATATTATTATAAATATTTAAAATGCTGAAAATGCATTTATTTATTTGGTAGCAGTTGCGGAGGGAATAAAAAGTGAACTCTCAAATATTTTCTTACCTAATATTTCCAAACAATTGTTTAGCCCCTCCTATTTAGAAATCTTTGCTACGTCACTGACTAAGTACCGATGAGCAATTAAACTTAATTTAAAAAAGAATGGTGAACCTATACTCTCGAGTAAAGAAAAAAAACGCAGTCTTACATCTTGACATTAAAATTACACATAGAGGTAATACGTGTTATAATGCAGTACTGCTAGGTAATAGCTGCTGAGTCAATGTTTAAAGAGCATATTCATTTTAAATATGTTGTTCACAGAAATACATATTATAGTATTAGAGTATAATATAATAAATTAATATTATTTTAATATAAAAATGTTTTGTGTTTTCAATTTTTTTATTTTATTTTTTTTTTTGTACTACAAAAACATAATTCACTGGAATTTCTTTTGTGTAAAATTGAGCTTGAAAATATTCTACAAAATGATTACTAACTCGGCGATGTATATAATACAATGAATACTAGGAATCTATACTTTGAACCACAGTATTATTAACTAGACGTAGGTACTACAAAGAAGTAAAACACGTTCAGGTATTGATAGCACCTACAGTGGCTGCTAAACACAAAACACTTATGATAAATCACAAATTCAACTTGGGCTGGCTCTCCGAAAAACCTTCTAGTTTTGTCTTTTTTACCTAGATTTTTTTTTATGCTATTGTTCAGTAATGTTGTTATGTGAATTATTTTTATAAAATTAAAAGCGTTTGAAAAAAAATTACAAACGTAAAACTGCAAAGATACTTTCAGCTTGGACATCTCAGAACTATATTACGTTTTAGACCATTGAATTTCCATATAATATTATCGTACATTCTGATAAGAGATAAAAATAATTAAGTCTATTAATTTGTAGTCTCCATCATTATCTTCTTCGCAAACGTTTTGATAACTATTAAGCTATAATGTGCAGTGCTTAGACCTGTGTTGATTCTAATTAAAACGCCAATGGTTGTAAAAAAACGAACCGGAAACAATTAACACAATAGCGTATTCGAATCAGTTGGGTCATTCGAAGTCAGTATCGAAAAAAAAGTCGACCAACCGTAGTCGAGCTAAAAGTGTAAGAGAGAAAAAAAAAAAAAACCGTTTCGAATTATTAAACTTTGATTTCTCTAACTAGACCGATGATTGGCCGCCGTCGCGCAATAGCGAAGTTTGCATCTGTTTATACGGGAAACAGAGAAATAATAATTATTTTACATTATGATTTTCATCTGCGTCGATTACACACGGAGACCGCTAACCAAGGTTTGCACGCCGATTGTGTGTTACACGTATTATAATTAAAACGTATCGGTACGGCGGCGGGGCGCAGTGATTATTGTGCGACTTGGATATAGTACTACAATAACGTAATGTGTATGGACGTGGTCTGACGACGACGAGCGCAAAAGAATGTGACGACTACGCGGCGCGCGACGCAGGTTCGGATCCGCGTATAGAAGTGGTCGGGGGAGAGAGAGAGAGAAAACGATACAATCAAAATGTACTTTTATCCCGTATCATTTTTTTCGAACAGAATAATACGATCTCAGATCACCTATTATCGACGCACTCATCTGGATCGCGGTGCGCCGGGGTTTTCTAATGCACGGCGATCCAACGGCACCCGATTATTTCAAATCGCGCACGCACCGTAGGTACTCGTGCAGGTGCAGTGCGCACGTGTACTTACGTTCACCAGCACTCGCACGCGCTTACAAAACCACTGACGTTCGTGCCGCGAACCCACCACACCGGCGCGTACGGACGAGCAGCGCCGCGTTGACGCGCGGAAATTCGCAAAGATTTCGTCGTCGCCGACCTGTTGCTGCATCGCGCCCAGTCCGTCACCCTTTCCGTGCCGCCGAGCCGAGCCAAGGTCGAGCCCGCGTCATCGTTACACGCGCTCATTGTGTGCCACGCGCTCGCGTACGATATAATACGTCGATAGATGTGTGTATTGTGTCGCTTTCGGCGCGCGCAAGCGTGTTCACTTTTGCCGCCGCGTCCGCCGTGACGTTTAATTGCCATCGACCTTGCCCGACACGCACACGCACGCGCGCACGTCGATATACGTACAAAAGCGCACACGCACGCACACACGCGAGCCCATCAAACCCGAGAGTGCGCATGCCGAATCGTGTTGTAATGTAGCAACGTCGCGCGTGTTCGTACGGGCAAACCTTGGGGCGTAATAATGCGTTACGTCCACCATACACCTAGTCCGTGCGTCGTCGGAAAGGGAGAGTGGGTTCTTCGGTCGCGCGACGCTCGTGCTCTGCGGTCCGCACGGAAACACGGTTAGGGTAACACCGCTATTACTGGGGGGGGGGGGGTTTGTCGACGGGTTTTCGGTACTACGGTTCCGCTCCTTTTCCGGTCCACATCGACGGTCGTCATCGCGAACTTTTACGATCGTGCGCGGTTTTCACGTACTCGGCCGTGTACGTTTTGTGGGTCTGTCGTTTCGATCGGTCGTCGAAACGTTAAACGCAACGAACGAGTACCGTCGGTTACAGAACACTCGTGCTTCGTTGGTAAATTGCGAGCACCGTCGAATAGACTCGTCGAAACAACCACGCGTTAACGAGTGATCAAATGATTTATTTTTTACCGCGTCGTCTACGATTTGTACACGGGCGTATTGGAACGCGTTTTCCGATACTCATTGGAACATTGCACGATACGTTCGGATTTCTAGGGATGTCGTGCACGACCTCGTAAACGAGGAAAATGTCCAGAATAGGGTTGTTCCAAACTCGTATCACGGTGACCACCGGTAGAACAAAATGTTATTCCGTTATCCGTGTTGCTGTTAAAATTTCACGCGATCGAAACATCCCCCCTCTCCCCGATCGAATAAACCATTTAATCTCGAATTAGTAACAGTACAGAAAATATCGAGTGGTGCGCCACAGCTACTTTAACAGCTACACGTCGTGTTCGCGACGTTTCAAAGTCAAACGATGATTTCTGATTATTCACGTTTTTGTGCTCGCTTTGTTCCAGGCCCGTAGATCCGGACGACGCGCTGCTGACCGCGCTGAATACGACGACGGGTGAACACCGTACCGAGTGGACGCGGACCAACCGAGTTGCGGTGACATGGCCGCGTTCAGAGACCGGGCCGAGCAGGCGGACGCCATGTTGGCCGCGGCCGGCGTGGACGGCGGTTGCAGCGACGACGACGCGGTGACGACGGGCGATCGTAGGCGCGGAGAAGGTGGTGGTGGCGGCGGCGGCGGAGCGCAGTGCGGCATCGGGCCGTGCCGGTCCAAGTGGATGCAGGTGTTCGCTTCGAAGCAAGTGTTCCTGGCCACGTTCTGCTTCAGCTGGGTGCTGCAGGGCATGTTCTCCACGTACTTCGTGAGCGTGATCACCACGCTGGAGAAGCTGTTCCAGCTGCAGAGCAAGACGATGGGCATCGTGCTGAGCGCCACGGAGATCGGGCAAATCAGCTCGTCGCTGTTGCTCACGTACTACGGCGGACAGGGTCACCGGCCGCGGTGGATCGCTAGCAGCATGGTGCTGTTCGGGGTGGCCGCGTTCGCGTGCTCGTCGCCGCACTTCCTGTTCGGCCACCACCAGTACTCGCTGACGGGGGGGTCGTCGTCGCCGGCCAACGCGACCGCGGACGACTACTACCCGCCCAACATGTGCGTGACGCCGGAGCACGCGGCGGCGAACGGTACGGGCGCGTGGCCGGCGCCGGGCGGCCAGTGGGAGTCGTGCGAGAAGAACACGCTGTCCGAGCAGCAGGAGCAGTCGAAGAACACGCACATCGTGCTGGCCATATTCTTCACCAGCCTGCTGGGCGTGGGCATCGCCCAGACGGCCGTGTACACGCTGGGCATACCGTTCATCGACGACAACGTGGCCAGCCGCGAGTCGCCGCTGTACTTCTCCATCACCATCGGCGTGCGCATACTGGGCCCGTCGTTCGGCTTCCTGCTGGGCGCGTTCTGCACCAGCCTGTACGCCGACCTCAGCACCGAGCCCAACATGAACACCGACCACCCGCGCTGGGTGGGCGCCTGGTGGCTGGGCCTGGTCGGCATCTCGGCCACGCTGCTGATGGCCTCCGTGCTCATGTTCGCGTTCCCCAAACGGTTGCGTTCGTCGCCGCCGCCGCCGCCGCCGCCCAAGGCGGCGAGAAAGGAACAGCTCGCCAACGGCCGGACCGGCGCGGCGGACGCGCCGCCGCGGGCCTACGGCAACGGCGTGGACGGCGTGGACGGCGCGGCCGCCAAGGCGCCCCGGCTCAACGGGTTCCCGACCGCGGTCAAAAGGCTGCTGAAGAACGAAATGCTCATGTACCGGACCGCGAGCAGCGTGTTCCACCTGTTGCCGCTGGCCGGCATCTACACGTTTCTGCCCAAGTACTTCGAGTCGCAGTTCCACTTCCCCACGCACACCGCCAACATGGTCACCGGTACGTACGCGACAGCGCTCGCCGCTACCCCTCCACCCCCGCCGTCCATCACGGTTCATTGTAGATTTAATAATTATCGTCTTACATTGTTAATATGTGCAATATGAACTGCCCGCGCGCGTTCGGGGTGTAACTATTGTTTAGTCGAATGAATTACTATCATCATTTTTTATTGCCATCCAGTGGGATGCGTATTGTTTTTTCGTGAAGCCACTGCGTTTATGGAAACCCGTTGGTCTTCCACGTTCACTGGCTTTTTTTATGTATCAAAGTTTCCATTTTCTTCGCCAGGACCGACGATTTGTTCGTCATACCCTACTATCGCAAAAGTTATGGAGCCGATACGTTTTTCCCTCGTGCTCTGTCGTTATACCTAATAAAATATCCCCGTCTATAGATTTTTTTTGTTGATTCCAACCGTTATAAATCTGAGTCCAGTGTTGTATTTATATTAAGGAGTGTTAACGATGTTTAAAAGTTTTTTTTTTTTTTTTTCGATTTTAAATAATTATTTTTATATTTCTCTATTGTACTTCGTTTATTTGATGTTTTGGAAATCATAATACGTAAGTTTCCGTTCTTGTCATTTATCAACTGTATTATATATTATATTTTAAGAGTTAGAGCCCGTTAAATTAATCAAAAGTATTTACTTTCTGTCATACGTTGACATTTCCCCGACTATATTATTGAGGGCGTGGAAAACGATTGACGATCGTAAACCTAAACGTTTGCAATCACTTTTTATGCTTTGTATTTTTTTTGTTTTTTTAGTAAAGCAAAACGAGCATTTTTTTTTTCGATTTTTTAATTTTTACGCCACGATTTTACATTCCGTCGAGTTTCCTATGGTTATCGACCAATCAATCCCGTTCTCGTCCATTTTTATCGCCCTAGAAAATTCCGCACAGTTTGTATATATCATGGTAGTAGCACCTACGGTCAGGAGAATAAACAGGTTGAAAAAATTTCTTATTTGTTATTTGTCTACGAGTAATTTTTTCCTTGCGTCCTATAATGTTTTGGAAGGTTTTTCAGAAAACGTTTTCACGAGCTAACAAGACAAGTTGTCCAAAACTGCTTTTAAAATAATACCGTAACAACGTGGCCGTGACCCAGCATCTCGCAGGAGTATATCCACATAGTTTTGCTTACTACTCTAAATCTATAAGAAAACGTTATTTTTATCCGAACATCTAGAGTTGGACTTGGTTTATTAGTCAAAAGCGTCTTTTGCGGATCGTAGAAAGATACGAACTCGTAAATCATGGATATTATTTATTATTTTAAATTGTGCAACCCAACATTCATATTAACGGATAATGTTTTATGGTCCTAAACAATAAATATACTGTATTTTTTGTTTCAAACTTCCAAGTGGATTAATTTTATCAATCATTCCCGATTAGTTGTAATAAATAGATTCGTAGATTAGTCACAACTAAATATTCCAAGTTCGAGTGAAAATTCGAAAGCAAATTAAATAATAATAATAAAAAAATGGACTATAATCGTTGTCCTGATGTGCGTATAACTAAAATCAAATTTCACAATTACAAAACAAAAATAAACTAGCGTTTACCGTTCGTGTGGACACCGATAACTGGGCCTCCTACCCGTCGGTTGGTCATAAACACTAAGGCTGACGTTAAATCGTTACCAAGATATTATCGACTTTGATTTTCATTTTTCCTCCCGTCGGACGTAAATAAAAACAAAAAATGTAATTCTAAATTAAAAATATAAATAAAACCGAGCTGCGTGCAGGTTAGTGCAGGAAACGTTGGTAATTTATTTGATTTTAACCGGACGGATGTCGAGGTTGAATATCACGGATTACGGGCGATTCGTGATGTTCTTCGTACTTCGACGTATACATTGTTTAACTCGTGATTACAGGGATCTACGGGATCATGGTAATGGGCATCGGAATCATAATATCCGGCATATTCATTTTGAAGAAAAATCCAAACGCAAGAGCAGTCGCCGCTTGGATCGCGTTCACGGCTCTCGCGTATGCCATAGGTAAAACATAGTTTTTTCATTTTATTTCATTTGTTTTTTTTATTACAAACAACCCGTCAGGTATTAAGTGCAAACAGTACATTGAAGGTACGATTTAAAAATTGTGCTTTATTACTTGTACTCAATGCGCTGCATTGTATACCGCAAAGGATGACGGTTATCTGAAGTTTAATATTATCGGATACGGCTATGATGACGACACGTTTTGTTTCTAGGCATGTGCATACTGACGTTTGTAGGATGTCCAACCACGAACATCTCGGGACTGCGATACGACGAACGGTGAGTGATATTTTATTTGATATAAAGAACGTTTTCAAAGCGTGATACACTCGCGTTCAGAGCTATAACAAAGGCGATGCGCTTTAGGTATTTGCCTCAGAAACCAATGTTATGGGGACACTAAACCTCGAACAATTGTTTAAGTCGAACTGGACAGTTAATAAATGTGTAAACTACTAACACTGAATACCTTTTATCGGTAGTTAAAAAAAAAAAATGAATAATAATTACCGATTAATTTTCGCCAGTATAATTCTTAAAAATAGACTTATTATATTTTTTAAGTGTGCCGACTAGACATCCTAAATAGGACAAAAAATCAGATATTATGTACATTTACCTATAGCGCAGTTTCGACTATCACTAGTCGTGAAGTAGAAGACAACAATCTTGAATGTCCAATGCGTACGCAACAGGTCCTTTTTGAAGGTATTCCTAATAAGTCATTAGTATGAGTCATTTGCTGAAGGAAAAAGTTAATGTGTTGTACTGATGTCTGATGTTCATAATAATATTAAGTTGATAGATCTAAATTATAGGTGTATTAAAATATTATTAAAACGAGCATTAAACGTTAAACATTTTGCGAACCACTCGAAATGGCTTCGTGGGCCACGGGTTATCGATCCATACTCCAAGGGAAGCGAATTTTATTATTGGGGCTGTCCGAAAAAGACTTATACGAACGTTAATACGAGACATAGTCTCTGGCACTTCAATATTTTCCAAATAGTTTACGTTCTTTTACGAGAAGCATATTATTATAACGCATAGAACATAACGTAGCATCGATTTTATCCCAATGAATTTTATTTTTATTTCTATTACTTCATGCTTATCGGTTTGTTCGCCAAATATCAGGTTTAATACAACATTTTATGCGATTCCGCAGGAACCAGCCCATATTTGAATCTCAATGCTCGGACCGCTGCGTTTGCGACCAGGAGATATTTAGCCCGATTTGCGGCTCGGACGGCATCACGTACTTCTCGGCGTGTCACGCAGGATGCCGGAACCAGACCACGGGCAAAAACTACACAGCCGGATACATGGTGAGTGTTATTACGATAAAAATGTAACATAAATATTGTACCGAACGGACAAGTATTTTACGACGATAACTATCGTCAAGTACCCCGCGATCGACAGTTATCGAAAAATAATTTCGATGTACGCAATAACCCTATCAACACACTCGTTATTATAATTATTTTACTTTTTTTGTTTTTGTCTGAAGAAACTTCGATCGAACGATATGATACAACTTCTACAACTATAGTACAACTTTCTTTGTCCGCATACGCGTTCTTATCATCAACAGAATCGTTTTAAGACGTACAACGATGTATTAGATCGTTTTTTTTTTTTTTTTTAAGTCCATAACGGATTCTTATTCAAATTCTCACGTCCTGTCTTCTCTTAACACATAAGCTTATTTTACATTACTTGTATAATAATAATAATAATAATAAAAAAATCTATAACGTTTCAAATGTGTTTTGAAACCTTTTTGCATGTTTCTACGTTTTTCTACACATTTTTTTTTTTTTTTTGTAAACTTTATATCGCGTCGAAATTCAAACTTCGAATGCACTCAATAAACAAGACACACCTGAACCAACGCAGGTTTACTACAATACTGCATTTTTCTCCGTGATTAATCGACGCGTGCGTTCTGTTTTCAGTTCACAGACTGTCAGTGCATGAACGGAAACGCCACGGTAGCGTATTCGGGCCCGTGCAAGGACGACTGCGAGGACTCGGGCTTCTGGTACATAGCTCTTTTCTCGTTGTTCGTGTTCATCCATTCCACATCCGAAGTGGGCAGCATGTTACTCATCCTTCGGTGCGTCCACCCCCAGGACAAGGCCATGGCTCTCGGGCTCATACAGTTCGCCATAGGTCTATTCGGTAAGTGTGGACGCAGACGGAATGTTACTATTTCGGTACCTATACTCATACACCCAGTACAATCATTACTGTTTTCGACTTTCGCCTTTGGTGTGAACTATTCGCCCGATCTCACCGCGTCGGATAGCGTCGTAATCGTATTTGAATTATTATTATAATTATTATTTTTATTGTTTTTATTATTACAATTATCATTATCTATTGTCGCGCAGGTAATGTGCCTTGTCCCATATTGTACGGAGCGGTCGTCGACTCGGCGTGTCTCATATGGGAAATGACGTGCGGAAAACAAGGAGCGTGCTCTCTGTACAACTCTGACTCGTTCCGTATCTTCTACCACGGTAATGTTATATCCGACGAAAATATTATTCAATCAGTAAATTATTATTGTAATGATAGTCCACTGTCGTTGCCGTAGCATTGATTTTCGGACGAACTGTTTTGTTTGTTTTATTATCACGTATGTACGGATCGTTGAACGGTCATTAGATACGCGATGTTTACGTTGATTAGTTTTCTAAATCAATAAAAAAGTATAACGATAATATTTTACTCGATTAAGTGATATTTTACTACGATTAGACCGCAGATGAGACGGATTCGAATAATGTTTGAATTTTATTATCTCTCTTTCTCTCTCTCTCTCTCTCTCTCTCTTACTATCTTTTTCCTTCTCTATCTTTCTTTTCAAAATATTAACATTCTGAAAAACAGGTTATTCACTAACGAATATTATCAAAATGTATTTAAAAAATGGCCATTTACTACTACAGTTAATACGCAGATAAATCACCAGCATAAGTTTCATAATTTTCCGAAAAAATATATAGATTATTTCCTGATTATAAACTTTGTCCGAGCAATACCTATCTATCACGATGTTTTAATGAAAATATTTCTACCGTTCATCAATAGAATTTCTCGTTAGTACCTCCAAATTTTTTAATAGTAATTTATCACTGAAAGAATTAATATATCATAACTATTACCGGTATACTATTTATTAGTTAGTAATACCCATCATTCAACTTTTAAGTTCTTACTTTTGGTGAAATATAAAAAAAAAAAACTTTTATAAATAAGTTACAGTCTTATAAAATCGGTTATTAAAATGGTTTATTCATTTATTAAACATCGCGAAAAACATTCCTATACCCACACTAAAACCTTAATTCCTATAATATCTAAATAAACACACTAATACATAAAAATAAATACATTAATTTAGATAGGTTCGGGAATATAATTAAAGTAATTACAATAAATAGATAAACAGAAAACCCACGAAATTATTTCTTTATTAAAAAAAAAAAAAAAAAAAATGTAATTTAAAAATACTAAGAAGTAGGTACATACTTTTAGTAGTATTTGGATCCGATTGACAATATAAATGGTACACGGGTATTTTAACTGTGAGTGTATCTGTAGTTTTTTAAGGTGGTTTTTTAAATCACCGAAAACATAATAGAGTTATTTAATGCCTTTGCGTCGAATAACCAATTTTCGTTTGCATTCACAGGTGTCACTGGACTGCTAATGATGTGCGCATTTTTCGTGGACATAATTGTGTGGTACAAAGCGGGCAGTATTAAATTCCAGGACGATCACCAATTACAGGTCAGCGAGGAAGAACTGAGTCAGCTGACGCCTATAACCGATAAAACCGAAACGACCGTTTAAGTACTACATGTAAGCATTGCGCAGATTAATTTAAATCTGTTTCACGAATCACTAGTGTTTAGATTTATGTACCGATTTTTGAACAAATGTTGAGCTTACCGTTGTAGCTGCTACTGATGGTGCTGCAGGAATGCATTTGTAACGATTTATAAATGTTTCAATTTCAGCGGAAAGTATGAGTTGCAATTAATGTTATAAAAGTAAAATAACTAACTCTGGACTTTGGACTATGGATTAATAATACAATTATTATTACTGTACACAAACATGTGTATAGAGATTAAAAAAAAACCGTTTTATCTCAAAGTTCAAGAATTTTTAAATAATCTTGATCTAAATCATTTTCATTTATATCAATGTAACCGGACTTGTGACCGGAGTGTACACAGTTTATTTATATTCATAATAAAAAATAAAATTTGTGTGAGTAGTATGATTTGGGGGCTACCAAAACCTCACACTCACATACAGCCACCCGACCGTTCACGTGACCCCTAGCATTTTTTTTAACTGCCGCCGTACAACATACTTTATGTATATACATTATGGTATAACTTTATAAATGCTGATTAGTTACATGTGTGATTTTGTAACAATATGATATTATTTTTTTTATCTATTGAAATGATGATTGATGAACAATAAAGTAAAATAGACGAGTTTAAAAAAGTAAAATTATATATGTAATAAATTCTATGATCGAGAAACGTTTTATTATACATTTTACTTCAAGATAAAACTAAAAGTTATTAAACTTTCTCGTACAAAATGTATACATCATATTATAAATTATAACGGTTTATCTAAATATTATAATACCTAATCATTACTCAAATAACGGTAAATAGGTCATGCAGACTGAATTTAAGTTCATTAACTTCGGCAAATCTATTTGTCTTACTAAATCGTAGATAGCATTTACTTCGGATAAACACGATTTAACAAGCGCACAACATTGTTTAAATAAAAAATATTTAATATCGTTACAGAAGTTTAGGCTTCTTACTTTTTTTTTTTTCATTTACTACACATCAATGTAAATTATTGTAGACTTAATTTCAAATTTAGAGATTCACTTAAACGGTCAAACGTGCAAAGGTACGTTTTCCCTGCAACTTCCAGACGTATTATTAGTAAAATGCACATTTTATGTGTGACCGTTTTCCAACTCACGTCAACGATGTGCGTCAGTCAAATAACGCAGTGTGCCAGATGCACTACTAGTCTTGGACTACTGCTGCGTTTAAAGGTTAAAAATGTCCAAATAATTTGTGTTTTCATCAATCGAGGATGCAATTTTAATTGAATTAGTCATACAAAATAAGGAGATTTTTGACAACGCCAATGATTTTTTTTTCACCTATAACATTAATATAGCTGTATGTAATTCGAAAAGCACACGGAAATAAATAAAAAGATTCGTCCGTTAAAGAAGATATTTGTAAAATAAATTTAAAAAAACATCAGTATATTAGATCACTGTTGTAAGTACTACGATAAAATTTCTGTCAACGCAGTTTAATCGAAAAAACAAAAACAAAAACTGCATCGAGACGCGTGCAGAGAAAACAGGCGGACGTTGACGTCTAAACGCAAAGTCCAGTCGTAGATACATTGTTCGTCTGGACGCCGCAAGGAAAACGTACCTTAACGGCTGTAGATTGCAGTTTTTAGTTACTATACAGTTTATTTCAACATTTTAAAAATGAAAACAAGTGTATTTTTTTATTGATATATATAAATATATGTAGTAGACCCAGTGAATAGTTATCATTGAAACGCACAATTGTTTTATGTAACGGACGGAAATATCTAAATTATTTGTATTTTAAGTTAAGAGAAATTTAATTGAACGCGATATTCAAACAAAATGTTTTTTAACCATGTTATTATTATATTATAAAACAAAACAATCAACAATAATTATACATAGATTTATTAAAAATTGTACAAACGCATAAAAGTATTAATGATTTAGATATAGTATTATTACTGCGATCTAGTGGAGTGAAAGAATAACAAAATACCAACAATAAATATGTTGGACATGACTAAGATTCTAACTACAGGCAATGCACATTTTTCGTAGTACAGAAAGTTATACAAAATTAATTTGCATTAAATAATGAATATGAAAACCTTATAGAGATCCAAGAAAGTTCATTTATGACTTGCAAGTGAGAAGGATGGAAATCCGAGTG
The DNA here is from genome assembly GCA_034509805.1 of Sipha maydis. Taxonomy (NCBI): domain Eukaryota; kingdom Metazoa; phylum Arthropoda; class Insecta; order Hemiptera; family Aphididae; genus Sipha; species Sipha maydis. The sequence goes on from JASXSY010002801.1 coordinate 89,968, forward strand.
AACCTACCCATAACTTTCAAGTGAGTTTGATTAGAAACTGAGATGATCAACTTTAAATCCGGAAAAGTTAATTATTACCATCAGGATTCAGTGGTCACCAACGATAAAACTAAAATTACAAAATAAAAAAAATATGCTATATCAATGTTGTACTCTTAATAGTTTTTAATGAACTCTACGTTCTAGATTTGGATGGAAAAAAATGTACTGAAAAAATATTTACATAGAACTGAGTATTGTTTATGTAAAAATAGAAGCTTTTTCTAATAATAACCACGTTTAATGTTTTATTTTATGTTTTCTAGATACACCGTAATGAAGTACATCAACATTGACCTGAGATGTCTCGTTCCTTAACCATAAACCTCAGAAAGATCTGTTTATTTTTTATCATACGATTATTAACCAATTTTATAAGGGTTTAATTTGATACTTTTCCATTTGTAACATTGGTACTGAGAGAATACATAAAAAACGATTACTATTACATTTTTCGACAATTTTTACTTATGTCACACATGACAAATTTTTATTATATTGTTACCCCACACTGGTGCTTTATTATTTCATTTTAGATAAATAAAAAATAAAGGTAGCATCACACACAGTTTTTGTAGAACTTTAAGGAATCTTAAAACTGAAGTGAAAATTTTTTATATGTTTTTATTTAGATGTATTTTTATAAACGACCATCCATAATATTGTGTTTATGTATTTTATTGTTGATAGGAAATTTGTTATTTTAGGTAAAACTTTTTTTCGTATTTGAAAGTCAATTACTTTTGATACATAAATTTATTTTTCTTTTGTTAAATATATTGTATTTTTAATGTACGAAGCTCACAGTTTACATCACTTTTATAAAATAAGATTATTAGATAATAATACAATGGGAAATCGATAAATCTCACTTTTTTGAATCATAAGAAAATATTTTTTTTGTAATCTCTAAATAATCGTAAATGGCGGAAAGCTAAAAATAAAATAAAATGTAATCAATGCACGTTCAATGAAAAGGCTGTACCCTATTTATTAATTTTCTTATAAAACAATAATTGTTCATTATTATTATTTTTTCTTTTTTTAATTTTTTCAATTATGGTTCTGTTAATTTATCATTTTTCTAATAAAATATATTATAGTTTTATTTGTCATACATTGTAAGTTACCTTTAATATAGATAAAAATTAATGGATAATTATTATGAAATTTATTACTAAGCCGAAATTATATAATTTTAGATATTATTCGATTGTAACTTTAGATTATTTATTTAATTTAGTGAATTATTTGTTTGTTGTTTGACTACACATTTGGAGGCAATTATTACTCAAACATCGAATATTTTGTTTTAAATCAATTTTATGCGTGTGCTGTTGTTTTTTTTTTTTTTTTTTTTTTATTGTTAAATTATGTTTATTATAATTTATAATGTTTATTTATTTGTATTTCTAGTACAAAACTTTATTAGATTTTGGTTTTAGATGAGATTATTATTTGTTCAACTTTGTAAACGAATCTATAAAGTTTGATTTCATCTGATATAACATTTAAAAAAGCGTCATTAAAAATATTCCTTTTTAACTGTCTATATTTCAATACTGTTCAGTTGGTTGGATCAATTGATAAGAGATGTTATGACGAACGTCGAAATCGACTGACTCGCTTAGAAATAATGTTATTTTTAATTGTACACAATAAACAATAACTTATTTTTGTATTGCATTTAAAACTCGCGGTTTTCATTAATTCAACTAACACGGTTTTTGTAAACAACAGATAAATAAAGGCCTTTAGCCGTGGTTGGTCAAAAGCATCCGAACGTTGTAGCGTAAAGATATGATATTGCGAGAAAAATTATTTCATCTTTTGTTCGGCAATCGGTATTATGTATTATCGTTTTGTAACGAGCACAATGGTACGTAGTAGTAAGAGTGAATATTTTTGTTTCCCGGATACGAATGATACGTGTAGTTATTGTTCGTTCTGAGTCTGTTTGACTGTAAGAAAGTGTGTTTGTAGTGTGTATCGTAACGAAAGACAAGGATGACTTGAAACCCTTATCAGAGAAGAGTAATAGGTGTAAAGAATAAAATATAAAAACAGGTTTGTGTGATTACTAATACTACTACTACTACTACTACTATAAAACAACTACAACAAAAATATAGTCTTCTACACACACACACATCGTATTGTCACGCACAATTGATTAGATGAATACATAATTAGATATTTTCGTGGAATTATTTTCGTAACTTTGCATAGATATTCGGTCGCATGATGTTCGATTTGCAGAAATATCATATCATTTCTTTGACGTATTTGAGAGCAAAATAAAATTACTAACGATGAGCAATGTGAGTTTGACCATTAAAAATTTGGTAATCTATCAGGTTCGAATATCATAGGAAAGTGTTTCACAAATCCGTTAACACATGATAAAGCACGACTTCAAATAATTAAATAATATTATTCAAGTAATAGAATTAAAGGACGAATTAAAAGAATTTCAATTCAAGAACGAACCAAAAGTACAGCGTTCAGATAGATCAAACTACAATGATTAAAATTGCTTGATATATTATAAATATGAATTATTTATTATTAAATAAAAAAAAAAAATAATAAGAACCGAATAGGCCTCGCTCTGCTGTACAGTTGGAGATGGAGTGCGACTCGTTCATAGGATAGGTCATTACAATGGATTTGTTAAATTTGAATTCAATGATAGGTATTATTGTATACGAAAAACTATTCTGAACGGAGATGATATGTTAGTCTAGAATATAATACATTGTTATTTATAAATATTGTAATAAGTATATTATATTTTGAAACGAAAAATTTAGAAAAATCGAAAATTTAAATTGTCTATAAATTATTAAAAATATGTAAAAACACTTTTAAAACTTAATCATTCATAGAAAACGTCAATATAAATATTTGGTGAAAATTTCATGTGTTTGCGTTATTTGATTTTTGAGTTAGAGCAAATTCCAAAAACCGATATGATTTGTCAGTCTAGAATATTTTATATTATATTATGTTTTACATGTAATTGTATGTCAATATTCGCTGTTCGAACGCTTATAAAAAAAATTGTCCCTATGGATTTCAATCATTTTTGAATGACAATAAGAAAAAGTTCAGTGGAATCTTCTATTAAATTTTCAAATATTTTGTACCAGCCAAATTTTTTTTTCATTTATTATAAAAAAAAAAAAAAAAAATGTAAAAATATCGAATATTTCAAATACTTATAAGTAGCTTCAAAATCATTATAATATTTTGAAAAAAATATGTCATAAAGCAAATGCCAATCTTAACAGTTGGTAAAATTTTCAAATTTCTACGACTTATACTTTTTGAATTATAACAAATATTAAAAATAGTTTGAGGATAAATTTTATGCAATTTCATAAAAATTTAAGTTTCAAACGGTCATAAAATTTTTTCCTTTAAATCCGGTAGAAATTTTTTTATAGATTTTTGAAGAGTAACTTATGGATAATCTAGTGTTAAAATTTTGAATCTTAAGTATAAACAGAAAATTTTTTATGAATTTTCAACTGCAAAATAACTTGCAAATTGTCGCGGTTTTAACATATTTTATACAAATTTGAATTTGGACTTATAAAAAAAATTTGATTGAAACGATCTCCAATATTTTTTAGTTACGATAAGTATAACTTATAATAAATCTTGTATTCAATTTTCAATAGTTTTTGGACAGCAAAATAAATTTTATAGATATTTTTTTTAAAAAAAAACTTATAGAAATCGAAAATTTAAATTGTCTATAAATAAGTCAAAATAAGTCAAAATACTTTGAAAATATAACCATGTATAGAAAAATCTAATAGAAAGATTTAGTGAAAGTTTCAAGTGTTTGCAGTTGTTCGTTTTTGAGTTAGAGTATTTAAAAAAAATGTATTTTGTCAAAACGTGGATTTGTGTAAAATTTCCCGTTTTTTCGTATGTTTTTTATCGTTTTTGTTTTGATATATGATTTTTGGCTCGCCAAAGTACCATCTGCATTCACCATCTTTCAGAAAAGTTACTATTTAAGAAAGTCGAAGCTTTTTTACTGCCAAAAAAGGTGTCGTCAAACACAATAAAAAAAAAAAAAAAAACACAATTGTAAAATCAATAGATTCCATCACTCCGTTCAGAATCTAATATATAATCAGTTCTCTTAGTATTAGCTTACCGTATTGATTTCTTTAAGAGCAATCAGAAAATCGTATAAATGCGAGTTAACGTTTATTAATGTTTCATCAAGTCTAAATTATCGTGAAACGTAAGGAAATCGAACCCTACAACGCATCATTTTATTTCTGAAATAAAAATTTAATTTTACCGCAACATTTAAACATATTTAGACACATTTTATTCAAAAACTTATATGAAGTATTTATTATATTTATTATATGAGGAGATACACTTATCTCTCAAAGCGAACGTTCAGCGAATGAGATAATAACGGTTTTAATTGAACGATAACTTTTCTTATGATTCTATGGTTTTGTATGATGATTTAATATATTAATGAAAATTCTCAAATTCAAAATCACACTTCGGCGATGTTATCAATATTGAAGAACAGAAATGGGCCTATATTATAATATGGTTGTATTATAATTTATTATATATGGTTTACGAAAATAATAGTTTAAAATTAATAATGGTTTCAATAACAAAATACAGTGTATGTAAGATTTTTTTTTGATTTAAAAAGGATAAAGTCATATTATAAGGGCTTAGTACTATTAGTTACGCTAACGCTTGTTATGTTTGTACTATTTATTGTTCAAATAAAACCAGTGCTAGACAAATGAATGTATACATAACTTGGTAAAGAAAAAATAAGATTGAAAAAAAATAATATATAAAATTAAAGTTGAAAATGTTAAAAAGCGTAAAAAATATCGAAAATTATTTTTGAAAAAACAAAAATTAATACTAGCATGACTAAAAATTCTTATTTTTTAAACATTTAGTACTCTATTATTTAATCAATTTGAAATCATTAAAACTAATCAATTGCCCGTTTGATTTGGTTTTATATTCTGAAAAACCTATAGGAAATGGTGGCATGGTGTGTCACAGTGATTAGTCGCAGTTGTTTTCAGCGCTGCGGTTAAACTACGTCCGGGCACACTAGTTTCTGTATAGGTGACCTGAGAATTTAGTGATGAAACCATTGCAGTGCATTGTTCTACAGTTTTTTAGTAATCTACGAGAAACCAACAATTCCTTCAGCGAGCACAATAGACAGAGCTGCTACATGTTAGATGAAATGAAAAAAAAAATACAATTTAAAAAAATATATGTATTCACAAAATGCAAACGAAATTCATGAGACAAAAGGGAAAATTTTTCTTTTTTAATTAATAGATATAACTATAATCGTAAAAATATTTGTGGTTTTAAAATAATTGATACAATTAATATTGGTTTGGAGTTTTGTAGTAAAAAAAACTACTATTTGAAATAAATTATAATAATAGTATAATTGTTTTGTTCCTATTGATATGTTTAAAATAACTATTCGTTTATATAAAGAAATATTTTACGAGTACATTTGGATTAAATAGAAATATTTATTATAATATTATTTTACATTATCATTTCACTTAACTTTTAACTATCTACTTTTTAAATTTTTTTAAATTTAAAACAACCAGTGGAGTACGCTAGATTTTTCAATGGGAGGAATGACATGAAAATAAATAATTACTCAATTGTTCCAAGATTGAGTTCGAAAAATAAAGAAGTCGCTTTGCTTTCTTGGTTCTTGCTTATACGAAGCATGAAATATATAAAAATTACATGAAAAAAAAAACTAATATAGAAATATAAGTATAAAAATAATATCAATAAAACACATTTGTGATTTAACCAGTCAACAAATTAAAGTAGCTTAATTTAGGTTTTTGAAAATTATTGTAGAACTTCGAATTTGGTAATTGTTTATTTTTTTGTTGATATTTTCTAATATAAATTATATAAATTTGACAATATATACTTCTTTCGTTATGTTTGATCTTAAGTACGTTTCAATGTTGGCAATGTACTCTCTAGTGTAGCTGAGAAATCACCAAACGATGCTTTGATTGTTGGTAACATCAGTTCAGTTTTATCCATAAATACCTATGGACAATTTTTAAATTGTAATAATAAGGTAAATACGTGATTAAAATTTTAAACACGGTAAGGTTATCTACACAGATATAAAGAGGATATCTATCGTGATATAACAATGATAAATTATAAAATATAAATGTTAATATTAAATTAAAATTCTATACGAAACAGAGCTAACGTTTTTCGTGACAATATACTTAAAAAGATTTATTGGGTTTGTTCATCATTAAAAAAAAAAAATGTAATATTTAAAAATATGCTTTTAAACGTTGCGAACTTTTATTTATGATGAATATTAATGAAATATAACAAAACTAACTTTTATTTACGATAGTTTGTTTAGTTATATTTCATCAATATTCATGGTCAACTTCAGTTTTATATTTTATAATTTGCATAAGATAAATGAAATTCACGATTTTCTATAACAGTTCATTCGCTGAAATCATAATCATGTTTCGTTTTATTAAAAATGATCAATGTCTATGATTTAATTTTTAGAACAAGAAGTCAGGATTGTGTTCAGAAAAAATCTACGGAAGGCCCCCTCCTGGAAGTTAAACGCAATTTGTTCTTTCATATTAGTACATAATCAATAATTATTTGTATTAAATGTTGGGTGCGTTGAACCTGTTCGAGATAATTGATGGTGAATTTAAAAATATTATGCACATATTTATTTTTATTATTATTTTTTTTTTTTTACTAATATTAAATTCATGAAAATATAAAAAAAAAATATTTACATGGTTATCAACACGTGTTTTACTAAACAAACTAACGCGAATAATGTATTCTAACTACAGGTTTTACTTCATTTTACTCATAATATTTATCAAGAGATAATCGATAACGTGTGTACACGTAAATCTTCGTTGATACATTTAACAAAAATTGGTAATTTCTACGTTGAATATCTGATCATTATTGTAGCATTAGAATTGTATTTAACTATTTAAGTTATTTTTTAAAAATTGGACCTGACAATATTTTTCAAAATTTTTTAAAATATTAACTATGATAAAATGTATTAGGTTATATCACAATTTATAGAAATATCAGTCAAATTGACTATTGAGAAAACATTTACATAATTACCCACATTTAAATCATGTTTAACATACTGTTTCAAAAACCATTGATGCGTACTATTAACATATAAAATTTTCATTGTGAATTAATATCATTGTCACTATTATTTTCAGTTGAATTACATGTTGCGTAATTTATTGTATTTAATTAATTTTAAACTCAATTTTGTATACATACTACAATCTCAATTTATTAATGATAAAATGTAATGAAAACGGGGAAAAAAGTTTTTTCCTGAAAAGATTTTCATCGGTTGACTTTTGGTAAAATATTTCTCACCAAATCATTGTGACCTTAAGGCTAACCTTAAACATAATCGGAAAGTTTATGTGTACAAAAACAAGAATACAATTATTATACATTAAACAAACAAAGTTATAACCATAGGGAAACTTAGATTAATCGATTGATTCAAGTAAGAAAATTATGCGTGATAATTGATTTTAAAATCGCACATTTCTATGTATTAATATTTTAGTGTTGACTTACAATATGTCTAAGAAAAAAAAAAAATATTTATCATTATTATAAAATGTTCTGGATTTAAAAAAAAAATCTAACAGTAGAAGTGTACTTGATCACTTGTGACGTTCTATAACCACCCTGTTCTATAATATATATATTTATAGATGATATGATAAAAATAACCACTTGGCTGACATCAGTTCATTTGTCAATTAATTATTGATTATCTACTAATGACACTACTGATAAAAGTTATTGTAATCCGTAGGAAGCAGTGCTTAAAAGAAATTATAAAATATAACACTCTAAAATACCTACCTCAAATATTCACATTTCCCACACAGGTTTTAGTATTGTACACAATGTATGAGCATTGTATTGCGGCTGGTACCGAAGTGGTTCCCGAGCTCCAAACCTACATGCCGAATTGGTTCCCGTCTGAAAAAGGTATTTTACTAGGTATAGCCGAATTGGTTTCCGTTTGAAAAATGTATTTTATTAGGTATAGCCGAATTGGTTCCCGTTTAATTACGCATATTTTCCTTCTCAATTTTACAGGGTTAGGACTGTCAACTTTAAAGTAGGCTTAGGTTATAAATGTACATTAAAGTGTGTTAAAAAAAATTTTATATCGTTGATTTCGAAATCAATTTATCATCACTTTAAATACAAATAATAAAATATAATAAATACAGTTTAAAACACTTCCCTTTTCATTAAACGTAAGCTCCATAATAACGAAAAATTAAAATTAAAAAATACAAATTAAAATACGATCGATATTCAAGATAAACAATTTTATATAGATTATACTATTGGTATGAGTATAAATGACGATGGGTTATTCGAGACTGTACAGTACTCACGAACATTATTGTCATACGTACATATTTACGATACACCATACACCGATATAAGTACGTATATCTCAATCGTTATCTCAAAAGCGATAATTTGCTAGTCTCTAGTAATCTATAGTGTATTATGTTTCTATATTTTATCTTATCGATATGATAATTGTGTCTATATGTCATACAAATGACAATAGCTTTAAAAATTTTGTTTTTTCTCTTTACGCACTGGCCCGCTGGATTTTACCATATTATTTTACCTGTACACAAACGGAAACCAATTTGGCTATACTTAATAAATTATTTTTTCCAAATGGGAACCAATTCGGTTACTTCCTGTATTACAATGACTGATTTGTCCACCTGGACCGTAACATACATAAATATATACACACAATCACAGACAGGCACAAATCGCGTATACAATTCTGCGATGTTCTAATTCAATGTCGCATACGTCTCATAGGCGGAGATTGGGGGGTGCTTGGGGGGTTTAGCCCCCCTAAAAAGATCAAAATTATTAAATTTCGTAGTATAAAATAATAAAATAGGTACTTATTTTGCAACAATTGACATTTAAGCCCCCCCTAAAATTCAATGAAATCTCCACCTATGATACGTCTCCTTGATAATGCGTGCATCCAACGGTGTGACAATTACCCGCTTTCACGTGTTTGTTCCCAAGTCGTAAGACAGCAGTGACCAATGGACTGCTGAAAGCAGTTAACATTTGACGCAATAACCTGCAGCTGTGGCAGACCCGTAAATTATATTATATTTTCAAACGCGTTCGTTGTTGTTCTCAATGGACGATTACGGAAATCAATAGTGTTGTGCATAACTTAAGTGATTACACTGTTGTCTCCGTAAGCCGTATAATACGATCGTTAGTTTTGCTTACGGTCGGCATAACACTAAAAGAACGCTAATCGTATTACGGCCACGTGAAACGGTTGATACGGATACATAATATTTTCGTGTACAATTCCTTGTAACAATCGTTTCTAAACTGACTACTAGCTATAACCATACGACATTTCTTGTTTCGACGAAAGCGTTTTTACAACTATAGGTAGTTGTACCTATTGAATAAGTCTCGAAACGTATACGATAATGTTCGCCAGTTAATGTAATATTAAAAACAAACTTCATTCATTTAGTATACAAACGCGTTGATAAAAAAAAAAAGTAAAAAAAATAAAAAATAAATTACAAACCTAAGTATACTTACATAACTTGTATTTTTCTTGCCTATATTAACATAACTTATATGGTTTCGGTTAACAGACATTTTAAATTATCATAATTCGGTGCACTACGTTTCGAAGTAAAATATAGGACAGCACGTTTTAATTGTAAACCGTTTCGTGAACATTTTACAAAAACCGAATGTTGGAAATACATGTTATATAAAATATAAAAATTAAATAAATGTATACTCGTACATAAGAAAACTGAATACAAACCATAACTCGAAAACCCAAACATTTTAATAATAAAACAAAATTAATTTACTTATACTTATCACGTACGTTTATCGTGAACTTATCAGAGAACTAAGCAAAAATAATCATTGTTATTTTTAAGGTCAAAGAATTGTTCGAATAACCACTAAAGTTTGCGAAAAAGCAACAGCAATGTTATCGACAGATCGAAATTATTACCAATAATACAAAACTCTTTAGATATAAGATGATCGCTGACGTCAGTTTTGACTCATAATCGTTCGTTATAGTTTATATATTTCTTCATTAAAGAGTGGTAGTGATTTCTGTCACATAACAAGACCATGAGTGTGTGCACAGGGGCAGCTGGGTGTACTCTTGTTGTCCCTGAACGATTTTTTAAGGGTCAAATAATCCAAGCTGGGCCACCGTATAACGTTCGATAAAAAATAAATTGAGGGGAGGATGTAATATTGTATATAATATGTCAACAAAGATCAGAGGTTGGATATTTTTTTTTGAGCTAAAATTTAGAAATGTAAGCTAAATAGTCACGTACAGGCCATGTGTTTGAAAACAAATGGGTCGGTAAAAATATTGGCTACCCCCAACTTGAAAATTTGCGCACTCTTATGCTGAGAACGTATAAGGTTTATACGTTACGCCTAGCAATGAGGGTCAGGGATTGCTCGTCGCTTGACTGCATGCGAAAAATACTTCGTAAAATGACGTAGATATATAATTTTATATAGTTTACAATGAGTTGCAGTCATAGTATTGTATAGACAGATACATTTCGAGGAGGTTACCGTGAACGCGCATAGATCTTCTCAACGGTCGTTTCTGAAAAATCTGAACTCACCAACATCAAATAGCGAACCGTTCATTTTTGCTGATTCATTTAATGAATATAAATGTAAATCTAAGACTTAAAATAATGTATGGTAAATAATATAATGCACCGTTTTATATGACACTTATTCAATTGTTTATTTTCAAAATGTTCCCGGACTGGAGCTCTTCATGAATACGTCGTGCGCAGATGTCTAAAAAGTATAAATCCAACTGCTGTAGTGTAAATATAGTCCCATCGGTGAGTTTCAAATGTTATTCTATTACAGTCAGTTTTAATGATCGTATCGGATTTAGAAGTGTTGATCGAAATAGCAAAAAACGATCATATGTTCATTGTTCATATCGGTTAAAAATATTTAAATAAAATAATTCTTACGTATTATTATAACTTTTAACTTTTATTTCCATAACTAATTCGGCCAGAATTTTAGTTAACCTATTTGATGTGACGGAAATTATTATTTCGACGGCTTTGTTGACTACAAATTAAGCGTGAACTAAAACAAATTAGTAGACGTATAAAAAATAGATTCAATCAAAATTGATTTGCTAGATGTTTAACTGGTATTTTCCAAATTGCAGTTTCTCGGAAGCTACTAGAAAATTTTTCTGACAAAATTGTGTAGTAAGTATATTGTCGGTGTTAACTTAACAACTAAATATACAGCATAATTTATTTTAGGATATTATGAAAAAAAAAATCATGAAAATCTTGATAACAAAATTAATTATGAATAATGATAGGAAGTCATAGCGCAAAATGTAGATATTATTTCTAAAAAGAAAAAAAACCTAATAATATACTGTTTTTTCGAATAACATGTCTATGCACGTAGTTTGAGTACATAATCTTACAAACTACAAACATACGTCACGGTCCACATTGAATACCAGAAGAGGAAAATATTTCAAGGTTTTTTTATACCATGGAAAATTATATATAAGATTTATTCGTAAAAAAAAATAAATTATTTTTTTAAGCGGAAGTTGTAGAATAATAGTATCAAGGAACTATGTGTGTTTTTTTTTAAACCACGAAAATTTCGATCATCTGTTTTAGAAATCCTATATCATAAATGTTATATGTTTATTGTTGTACGCAATATTGAGATTATAATTTTAAAAGCGTAAAAATATAACACAACGTTTTATTTTTCATAAAACCCAAGCATGCATTTATACTTAATAAATTATTTTATAATTTTAATTTGTCTAATACTCTATAAAAATATAGTGTTATGTAATAGAGTCCTTGAAAAATAGTGTCTGATATCAGTGAATTCTTCAGTTGAAAATCAGAAACGACTTAAATTAAAATAATATAAACTGATATTATACTGAGAAATATTGTTTGAAAATGTATTACCGATATTTTTGAACTCATGCATATAATTAATTTACTGTACGTAACCAACACCAAAGGACACCAGCGAACCGTCGAAATATTTCGATACGACTGTATAACATACAATTATTTTAAATCGCAGAAAACTCAAGTATCGGTTACATTTTTTCCTTTGGTGATGCGTCGCATAGAATAAATAACGTCTTTCACGGTTTAAAACTATTATGTTAGAACACGGTACGGTCTGAATGTTCAAATACATCAAATTTTGCAACGCATGAATGTCCGGACCATAAAAAAAAAAAAATCCGGCTTACGCTGAAACCGAGCTTCTAGCGGAGTCCTCGAACAAGATGGGCCGGGAAAATTCTATACCCTTAACGTCACATTCCTCGAAAAACCTAGAAGACCACGACCACTGTACGTATCTAGAGAATACGGTCGTATTATTGTACACAAGTGAGAAAATACGTTCTTGGCGATAATAATTTACAATCTAACACTGACGTTATTATGTCGTGGATCGTGTAACCTGGAAATCGAACTAACGATACGGATTAATAGAATATTCAAGAGGAATCAACGTTTTAATAGACGTGGGAACAAGTGACAAATGAAAAATAATGCAATGTTTTAATAAGAACTCGAAACGGTAACGGGGACATATCATATTACTTAATTTGGTACTATAAAATATACACTAAACGCATTAATACTTCAAATTAATTAACTTATTTATCATCAGGAATATATATATATTTAACAGTCTTACAACAAAGCGTATACACAAACGTGTTGAACAAGTTGAAAGATTTTATAATGCGCAAACTCGGCTCGTTGTTAATTTAAGTTTTTATTTCTTATTGAACAAACACAAAATAATCACCCCGAGAACTTATATAGGTAGATATGGTTTACAATCCGGATTATAATAAACTTGTTATTTGTGTACACGTCCGTATAATATTTTTGTATACATGTATTGTATACGCACGCTCGTTAGATAATTCTCGGAAGACGCAATTTTACTTCTTTAACGCAAACGCGTTGTAAACCAAAACTTTCTTCGACCATGTTTACCGTAACTTAATTCTTATTCTTATTATTATGTGCAAAACACAAGCGACGAGTAACGGAAAATATACAGTTGCCAACTACGGATTATATACACCGCTGCGGATAAACGTATGGCAGTAAGTGAATTCAAGTGAACATAATACACGTCTTCGTCGTAACACATGGATCTGAAGGGATCGGGGGAATAAAAATAGAAACGTGAGAAGTTTCCGGCGCATGGACTTGTACTTACCGATTTTTATTTCCATTGTTTTCTGTTTTTTTTTTTTTTTGTTTTTTTTTTAGCGTGTACTTGTTGCTGCAAACTATAATTACGCTGTCCGTGAACGAGCTACCGAGATATATACCGGGAAAAAACTGATAAGACGACGCGTTAGGGCCATTACACTCGAACGATATTTCATCGTACGATTTATTTATCGTACGACAATATTATCGTGCGATATTTAAAGTTACATGTTTATAAATAGAGCTATTCACACGATCACGATAAAGTGTCGTACGATTATCTTATCATACAATACCTCAAAAACCGTCGGATGCACTTAAATATTTCAGGCGATAAGAATAGGTATCGTGCGACCATCGAGATAGATAAACAATATTGTTTATCTATCTCGATGTGTGCGACTAAAAAATTTCAATCAAAATGTACAAAATAAACTGAATAGAACATAAAAAACAAATTCAGTACCATAACGATACTATAGTATCGTACGATAATATTTTCGTACGATAAATAAATCGTACGATGAAATATCGCTCGTGTGTAACGGCCCTTAGTCAGTCGTTTGTCGTGTAGAATCAAAGGCAATATCGATAAGAATAATGCAACACGCATTGCGTTTGGACCGCGATTTCCACGTTTGCAATTGGCTGTAAATCTTTCTGATCCGTATTTTTGTTGCGGCTGCACTTAAACAACACGCTCACGAGCCCTGATCGAGGTGATCATCGAAAGTGCAACTGGACACCACTTCCAGTATTCCGTACTAGACGGTAAATTATAAACGAACGAGTATGTGTATTTTTTTTTTTTTTTTTTTATTGAAAACACGCTAAGATATTAGTTTGTCAACTCGTAATTAGGTACACGCTGTGTTGGGGAGCGTTTCTAAGTGTTACATTAAAACTAACTTAAAAACTAAAATATATTATAGGGTTAGCGAAATCGCGGTTGCGTAAAAATCAATCATCGTCATCGTGGTTTGTGCGCGTCACACCACCAAAGACCTGGCCGACTTGTTGGTCAGCGGAGCTGCGGCTGATGTTGAGTTCGAGGGCAACATGATTTTCGATTTGTTTTTCGATCCCACGCGGTTGTGCACCTGCAAATTCGACTCCACGAGGATCTCGTCGAAGCCCGTGCTCAGCGCTATCGGAAAACCAAAGGGATAAAATCGGTTGATTTTATTTTTGTTTTACGTTACTCGTTTGGAGCGTAATCTTTACCTTGCGTGGGCTGCTTTTGCAGTCTGCTCATCCGGTTGTTGACGGGCATCGTGGTCGGCGCGGCCGCGTTATCCTGCGGCTTGGCCCCGTCGGCCGTGGTCAGCGGCTTGTCCTGAGGCCTGCTAGAGCATCCGGTGGCCAGGATGAGCAGCGCCAGTGCGCAAACTGCCAGTTGTCTCGTCATATCGTCCGAACGGGATGAACGGGAACGAAAGATCACCGTGCCGTGCGAACGTTACGCGATAATGTTATACGATTGTGGCGTTTCAGTAGTACTGTGATGGGATGCAATTAGATTCAGTGCGTGTGGAGTCGACTGTGGGCGGGAGTGGTTCGTGCGCGGTGGACGCTGGTCCAATACTGCGTTCTGTGCAACCGACGCGGTCGTCGTCGTCGTCGTCGTCGTCGTCGTCGTCACACCGCGGGTCAGACGTCAATCTCGCTCGAGCAGTAGAGGCTATATTACGTTACACACACACACACACACATTCGTGTTACATATACGTGTAACTACAATGTTATGCCCATATACGGTTACGGGCATAAAACAACGATTGACGCAGTGAAAGTATACAATATTCATCACAGTCACTGTTCGAAGTGTACGATTGTCGGAGGCACTTGATTTCGTCCGGACTTCAGCACCGTCGGGTCATCTCCCAACATGCGATGGTACAGCGATAACTAACCGAACCGAACCGAAAACTAGGTATTCGGTTCGGTCCATAATCCGATCTCAAAATCAATGAAAATCGAACCGGACCATTTAACATTTTATGTGTGTTCGAAATTTGAACTTGAAAATATTCGTAATCGACCAATCTAAAATGCATTTTCCATACTTAATAGTTCATAGTAATTAAAATATACGTATCATAATAGTATAACCTTTTTTTTTTTTTTTTGTATTATTTAATTTTGCACGGTAAAATTTTCATAATTTCCATATATTTATAGAAGGAGAGAAAAAATTATGAGTTCGAATTTTAAAAATAAAAATTTATAAATTTATTTTAAATATAAAAATGTTTAATAGTTTGATTCAGTTCGGAGGATTCGTTTGAGTAATTATAAATTCGGTTCGGTTCGGGTTCGTAATACTTTAACAAAGTTCGGTTTGACACCAATTAATCAGATTCAACCCATCACTAACAATAACTTTATTCATAGTTAGAAATAATCGTTTTAAACCTTGATCTTTCACGGATGCTACCGGATTTGAGATTGTATTGCATTGCACCACAATACTTTTTAGATTTCCTCAAAATACTACTTCGTTGTTGATTTATTTAACATTCCAGGATTCCCAGTTAAAACACTTAGTACTTCTTCTTGCTTTTTAATTCAATAAGTTAGGTTATTTTTTAATTGAACAACTATAAGCTATTTCCAACAATTATTATTGTTACATCTAATATATTTCTATTTAACTTTAAAGTACTTAAATTAATTTAATATCGAACATTTATTTTGTTTTGTCATACTTATGAAACAGAAGAAGTATTGATTACATAAATAATAATATTAGTATAACATATTAGTTTTTATTAATAATTAACAATAAAAATAAAAAAAATAAAAATCACTACTACATTATTCGTTATTTCGATGTATATTCAATAAAATAATTAAGTATGAGTAAAAAATTAAAAAGGTCATATTTACTTATAAGTCATTTTAAACTAAAAGAGTTGTATTTATATTTTGTAAATTACTGATTCGATATTGTTTTGTTCAATAAGATAAAATAACACAAATTATATGATTTGTTTGCTCGCACTTGGATTAATGCAATCTAAGTTTATAAAATATTTTTTTAAATCTTGATTACTCGTAGCGGTCATACCATTTGTGTTTATATTTTACGTGTATTATAATAAACACTTGTAGAGGCTGTAGGACGGACGAGTTCAGCTGAATTAATATTATTTTATTCACTACACGAACAAATAAATAAATTATACCATTACTCAGAAACGGATTTTAGTATGCATGATATTGATAGCGTTTCGCCTTTTAAAAGTCGACTTGACAAAAGCATAGAACAAACGATTCCGAGTAGATTCGAGTGGTGTTATTATTATTATGCCTGTAAACAGCAGTGACGTATCTGAAAAGGACGGAAAGACCATGTTTCACTTACTGCATAGGTCTGTAAAGTATATTCTTTGTAATTGAGTTAGACATCAATTAAAACAACATATGATGTAATCCTGTAAATAGTTGAATATATTTATTTATTTTTTATTCTTACCTATACAATAGTATTGACATTGAGTTTTACTATATTTTTTCATATACATGTATTAAACATAATTTCAACATTTATATTAAGAACATAATTTTTTTTTATTGTTTAATGCTACTTTTTATTATTATTATCATTATTATCAAAAATAATATTTATAATGTATGCTTCGAGGTATAATAAGTAAATTTGATATATGTATACATAATGAAACACAACAATGAAATACGTGAGGTGGGAGGCCATCCTTTGATAGAACCCAACGTTAATTTTATTTTTATTTTATTCAACTCCATTTTAATTTAAACTATTTAAACTATTTATCATTTTCTTTTTTTTTTTTGCAAATATTTATGATATTTGGTTAGTAAACCGTTAATCTCTCAAAGTTTTCTCTCAAGTCGTCGGCAGGGATTTCCAGGAAATGAATTGCAAGTTTAACGATTAAACGGTTTGAGTGAGTCTGTAAATTAAAGTGAAATCTTTTATAATGTTTTCTATAAAGCGCTTATTTACAATGAAAATATTGCATTCACATGATTACACCCGACGGATGGTTTTGCGTATTATTTTGAAGTTGTAAAATTATATTTAATAAGTTGGATAAGTTGCTACGATCGAGTGGCTTTGTCGCGAACATGCTACTGGAGGCGAGCATACGAGAAGTGAGAAATATTTTAATTCAGATTTCAGGTTGGTCATCGGAGTAGATAAACCATGCGTACGGTGTATATGTGGTGAGTAATCATAGTGCTTTTCTACGCATTTGATAATAGCTCTGTAGTACACATGTTTAATGGTTAGTCGTAAAAACACTCAAGTTCTATTATATATAATAAAGGGATTATAAATTGTTTCTCGTCTTAACTGCAGTGTCCCCAAGATCGATACGGATAACAAAATAACGATCGGAGAAATTGTTTGCGGTTTTCGCGTACATAGTACGTGAATTATTTGGAATTCTTCGCGCTTAATACGTTTGCCAAAATTGCCTATACAGAACCCCTTAAATTTTGTTACAATGATTGTACGATTATTGTACCTTGGAGAAAAACCTAACTTTAAAAAAAATAACGTTTTAAGATTTCAATCACTATGCATTAAAGAAAATTTGATTCAAATTTTTATTAATCATAAGCTCATAATTATTATACAAATAACATAAATAATCGCTAGTTTATATATTTTTTGTACTCGAAGATATATTACAAAATTTCGTGCACATTCTAGAGTAGTTGTAACATTTAAACAGATTTTATAATAGCGAAAACTTGTGGGTAGGTTAGGTTTTTACTGAATATGTTAAATAGAAAACAAATTATAATTTTAAATTAGAGCTATTTATTTATTTTTCAAAACTAGTTGTTTTTAATAAGTTCATTTAAATGAAAAGCAACGTTTTAAATTTAAAATCAATTATTATAATGACCATGTAAATAAAATAATCATAATGATATTTATCAGACATAGGTAATAAATAATAATTCTTGACTGACTTGTAGAGGAACATCTGAGAATGTTGAGTCGACATTTGATCGAATTATAAAATTTCAACCGAAATAGAAAATATTAAATGTTTGTGGATTACATCAAGATTTATGAGATAACTATGAGATAAAATAAAATATTATAAAATAAAACAGCTTAAAATGCTAGAGAATACAATTATCTAAAAATGTACTTTATGCAGTGGTGCAATTTTTCAAAACATTTCAATCAAATTAACAGTGACTGAAATATAAACGGTATTGTTAGATTGTATATTACATTATATATAAAAACTCACTGTTAATATAGTACTCAAAACTGTTATTTTTATTTATATCAACATAATGTCACGACCCATTGATATCGGATTACGAAAGAAATCATGATTAAATAGGAACGATAAACACATAATACATAGTTATATTATAATTATCGGTACATAGAGCTTAAGTTAGCGGTTCCCAACCTTTTTATATGCATGTACACTTATTTAACTTTTGAAAAATGTTCACGTACCACTTGACTTAATAACCATTTTTTTTTTTTTTTTTACTTATCAGCGAATAAAATGGCATCACTTTACGTGTATAAAGACATTTTTATAATTCATTTTATTGATTTAAACCGCACAGTTATACATAAATTTAATGCACAAAACGCAACATAATAAAAAATATTTACAATTATTATTAATAACAATGGAAGTGATCGAATAATTTAATGAGATAGTTTATGTTATATTGAATGAATCAGAGCATCAATATCGGGAGTGATTCATATTGGTAACTTTAGTCTTAGGTTGTCTTTTAAATTAATTTTATTCCTGTGTCGTAAATATTTATAAAATCAGCTATTTTAAATAAATAAAATAATATCGAATGGTAATAATAATAAAAATAAAACTATTACTTAACAAAATATTTCTTTGCGTACCACCAACGAGCTTTCCGCGTACCACAAGTTGGGAACCGCTGGTTTAAGCATTTGTACGATAAAATGTATAGCATAAATACAAATTATGTAACTTGTATGCAACCGTAGCAACCTACAATTGTTTACGTTGAAGCTTGTGACCTTTAATAAATGTACTCTTACGTTGTATGTTTTTCGCACTGATTACGACCATCTGTTGAAAACGTTATAACCTCCAAGTTTGAATGACTTTTTAATTAAAACATTGGGTAAAAAAAAATATCATTGATTTCCGCGTGACTTACGAAATCATCCTATCTATACCATAGGGCCATGAATATTATTGTATTGATTCGTCTCGTATTCATTACTCGCTTTTAAATGCAACGAAGTAAAGGGAAACTTTAACTATAACAAATGAAGGACTACGGGGAAAAACGACGATAGTCAAAAAAAAAAGAAATAAAAAATCTACATAAAACATAAATTACATTTTTTTTATTCATTTTATCAAAAATTAGCTGTATTACCCCAGTATTTTTTTTTTTTTAAATTATCTCGTACTTTATCTCTTAGTCTTTTGGGTTCTGAAACTTTAAAATTGCAATATTAAAATGTTTATGAACAATGACTGTCATTGTTTGTCTCCCGCAGCCTTTCGAATGCGTAACGTTTGTTCACTAAAACTACCATCACTGAACAGTTAAAAAGTCTCCTCTAACAGTTCTCTAGCAAGAGCACCCCTAGAAAAATCGAATGTCAAATATTTCCTGATGCTTTCGTTCAAAAATCACTGATACGACGTACCAGCAGTTTGTACTTGCAGCGAAATAATCTTTCACGTCCCAACCTACACAAGTCGAACGCATCGATACGGCTCGGAGACAACAATAGTTATATAATATCACGGTCATAATCAAGACGAGGGGGAAAAAACCGCCCGAAAGGATCGTAAAAATGGGGTCGACCAACCGTTCGGTGTAAATACGAGACCGAAATAAGTTTCGAAAACACCGTGCAGTATACAATGCTATGTTCGACGGTTCGCGGATGATCGTATTAGAATAATATAACGCGTACCACTCGGCGAGAGCAGTTCGCGGTGTCGATGGGGATGGCTGTGTAAGAACAACGCGGGAACAATTTCCATTCGACGAAACTCTTTGCGTAACGAATTTTAACACGGATGTATGTCTTATCGGTGGGGGTCTTGCCAAAATGTTGTCCGAAACGTTACGCCGGATGTCACACTTGGCGGCTGCAGAAGCAAATTAATATGATTTTACAATCCGACCGTTACCGAGGTGCAGTTCGACCGTTTTCTTCCGTACAAGAAACGCATATCGACTGCTCCCACATTTCGAACAACGCGAAACCAGGTGTCTTACCGTCAAACATTGGTTTTTGTCAAGTTGAACACGAACGATTATTCGTCATGCAGTAGATAACTTCTTTTGCCGTTTCGTTCCGATCACGCGATCCAAGTTCTTCGTATTTTAATTTCCGTACACTGCACGTCGCCATCCAGTTACACTATTACAGCGATCTAAACGCCTTTAATCGAACGTATTATTTTTATTTTTATTTTTTTTTTTGTTGATTACTGTTGTACTGCTCACACTGTGAGTCTCGAAGACAGTTTTACGCGTCATAAGATTCGGTTCGTTTTCGAATAAACGTGTCCGGTGTTTGTACGTTTTCTTAAAACATGTTTGGCGTACAATCTGAAAATTTGAAATTAATTTTACCGTGGACGGGGTGGGAAACGTTACCGTTGAAATCTGACGACCGACCTGTGTCCGTAAGAGGGTCGGCGAGTGGTCAAGGATCCGTAGAAACTCGAAAACCCGCATAGCATTCGCCTGCAACAACAACGTGTACCGAAACGACGACCTTACGATCGTTCCGATTACGACGTACAATGTTCTTTGTCAGCGTACGACGACACAACGGCGTACAATATATTATGCGTTATACACGTGCACCCTCTCCTATACGTCGCCCGAACGAGTTTGGACGACGAGATAAGCCGGCAGCGCGTCCTTAAAATAAATGTAAAATGTGACTCATACGCACACGCATACACGCGTACACGTACGTCTGTGTACGTGACAAACCAGTTTCGATGAACACGAAAGAGGTCGATGACTTATATGGCCGTGTCAGCCTTTACACTACCGTCGTGGCCCGACAACA
The DNA here is from genome assembly GCA_034509805.1 of Sipha maydis. NCBI lineage: Eukaryota > Metazoa > Arthropoda > Insecta > Hemiptera > Aphididae > Sipha > Sipha maydis. The sequence continues at coordinate 111,544 of JASXSY010002801.1, forward strand.
ATCATACACGGTTACAGTTAAGTACCCGCGCACAGCAGCTGCTGTGAGACCGTGGTCTTATAATTATTTTATTCTTTTCGTCGTTGAAAATTAATACGATTTTCACGAACACTGCGGGGCAAAACGCGTGTCACCTGTCCCGGCGAGACGTCAACCGCGAGTGGTGCAACGATCGAAAAGTTTATATTTTTCCCGTACGATACGCACCGGTGTAACGAAAAACCCCCCGGTACCCAGCGCGTGCATAACAATAATGTTAACCTAATTCATAATTTATTTTCGAATTTGAGATTTACTACGACACACGCGGACGTTCTTAAAAATAAAGGCACACCAAACAGGCGCTATATTTTATATTTTAGAGACTCCCGTCCATCGAAACAATGGTCAGGTCCTGGACAAAAGTCGATGCAGTGCGTGTGTGGATTAGAAGATCAACTCAATATAATAATGCCAAACTTAATAAGACTTCTAACCAAAGTTATCGTCGGGGAAACCGGAGATTCCGGTGAATTAACATGATGTTATGCTGTGCGTACGAAACGAGTTCAGTAGCAGCAGTCATGAAATGCCGAGAAACTATGTTTTTGAATACGAACAATGTGTTGCCCATCACTGAACGATCAGACGAAAACCAGGCACACGAGAGAAATAACACACCGGCGCATAGACTTGCAACACGATAATAATATTATCGTGTAACAAGTCTGTATTATAATCAGAGCGCAAGAAATAATAGTATTTGTATTGGATAGGACCTCGTGGGGTGATACAACGTATCCGTAAAACGTATTCACTCATCGTACGTTTTCTTCATTTCAATACCAACGCATTAGTATACAAGTATAATTAATCAGTTAAATATTAATATTTTTGATAATTTGTATGTAAAAAGCGTCTTTGAGAAAAAACCATTGTTAGCAGAAAACGTATATTCCGCAAAACTTGTTGAGGAGAGAGAAAAACTACATAAATATATTAGTATTTTATGATTACGTTTTGTTCATTGTCTTCATAACGTACGATGTTGTTGTCAATGATCTACCGAAAATTTAAAATTAAACGTTTTTAACTTGTTCAAAAGTAAGTGCCAAATGCCATTGGTATTTTTCACTGGTTTTTTTATTTTTTTATTTTAATATTATTTTATGATTATTATTACTATTTTTATTGACCATAATCCGAATTTGTGTACTGTGCCAGAGCCAACGATTTAATGCGAAGGTGTGGACTCCTATTGCCAATAGACTTAATAAAATTATAAATGAATCCATTTGCAATAACTGCAGTATGGTTATTCAAAAGTTACGTGCTTTTTAGTAAACATGTCACACGTTTATTAAAATTAAACAGATTTTAAAAACACGCTATTGATGACGTTCCTACTTTTACAAATGTTATGTTTTCACTTCTACTCGTATCTTGTTCACGTTCGTTAGAGAAATGGAGTTTTTTGTTTCAATTTTTTTACTGCTCTAGATTTTAAACGGAGTAATGACTACGTGAACTGTCAATTTCATTACACGTGTTTCACGTTTATCAATATTTCGCAAAATATACTATTTAATTTAATATAGACCATATATTTAATAATTTTCTAAAATAGTTATGAATATTTAGTAGAAGTAAAAATGGATTCCTACTTATTTGAATTATTTGATAATATTTTATGCAATTAATATTGTTTTTAAATTTTTAAATATCTTTCATAATTATAGTTATTTTCATGAATATTTTATTCATGAATCTGCTACTGAGTTGAAAATATTTATAATGTATTATTTTACCCTAATTTATATTTTTTATGTCTTTGTTCCAGAATTTGACTAATTACTGAGAATTATTAATTACATGATACTTGGATCAAAATTATTTTTTTATTACAATTTTTCATTTTTTTTGGCCGGGTTAAGACGATAATTTAGCAAATTAAATTTCTCGAAGAAACAATGCGTGTACTTAATACACAAAATATACTGATTTCTTCTTATTTTTGGTTATACATTTAATTATTTCTATGAATATTAATTACCAAGTAAATTATTTGGTGTATGGTGTACTACTGTATGATCATAGTTGTGTACCTGTGTCGGTAAGTATATACAAATGTCGATTTGACATTAGTTAGTTATACTTACAACTGTTACGGGATAAACACTTATTGCAGTGCCTAATTATATTGGTCAACGATCAAAATTTAGCTACTGTCAAATATATGTAATATGTTTACTTTTATTTAAATTGTCTAATAATTGTCGGTCCATTAACGGAATCAAGGTATTTAAAGGTTTTAACAGTGTTTTTAAAATGTTAAATCATTTTTTAAGACTTTTCGGGTTTTCGACAAACTGCAGTGTTAAAACGAAAACATTGTCGTAAACAAATATCATAGTGGAAATAGGAAAGTTTTATATTTATAATTAGTAGTTTACAGTTATGAGTGGTACATACATATTTTATTCCAGTATTGGGTGTACGCACAATGAAGTTAAACTTAGGATAAACTCGGCGAATCGTGCATATTTCTCGCTGAATTAACAGTTAAGTTCGAGAATGTTATCATGGGCGACAAAGGTAAAATTTTACTTAACTTACTTACGCCCAATAGTAACATATGCCTGTGAGACGTGGTTGACAACTCAAGGAGATGAGGAGATGAGCTTCTTATCTTCGAGAGGAAGGTGCTGAGGAAAATATACGGCCCTGCGAGAAATGAACTGAACTGAAGATTATGAAAGGAGAAAATATAACAACTTAGAATCGCTTTATAATAAACCAACTATTAAATGCTTCCTAAAAGCCAAGCGTCTGGAATATGTGGTCATGTGTGGTGAGCTGAGAGAAGCATAATTCAAAAAGTACTGATTAATAACCTAACTGGCAAGCGTCCTAGGGGAAGACCTCGTCAACGATTGCGGGATAGAGTAGATGCAAATACAAGGATGGTGGACGGAGCAGCAAGTTTCGAGATTGCCATTGATCGTGACAGGTGTAGAGGTTTAATGGAAGCTGCAAAAGGCCTTAATGGCCCATAAAGAAATAAAATAAAAAAAAATAAATTAAGTGTATTAGCAAGCTTTTTGTGGACATAATTAATATAATTACAGTGGATTAGGCCTACTGACTGGACCACTATAAAATAACGCACTATGTATAATACCTAATGATTTCAAGTTAAATAACATAGGTATGTATACTAATATATTTTGTTGTTTAATATTATCCAACATGCTGTGAAAACGTACGTAATATTATGTAAATGCATTATACATATTTCTCTTTTTTTTTTTTTTTTTAGAAAAAATGCAGAAAAATTGTGAATTTTTGTTTTTTGTTAGCCACTTTTAGAAGCTAACTGGCTTATAACAATTTTTATAGCTGAAACAACAATGTGTTCCCAGACGAAAATGTTGAATGAGCACTATTTGTTTGAAACCAATTACCTTGATATATACTTGAGTATCTTCGTAATTGTTTATTTTATTATACGTTTATACCAACCGGTTATTACCTTATACATTATATCAAAAAAAGAAAAAAATATTAAATTTATTAACAAAAGTATATATCATTGATCGTAAAATATAATTTTATTAACATAGTAAACTATTCGATAAACTGTAACTGGACCGTGATTATTGATAGGATATGTATTTCATCGTTAGATAGTATAATTAAAGACAATGTATGCGGTGGAGACTGAACAGAATATACAAAAGTAATGGCATGTAAATAAACACTTTTTCTAAAAATATTTTTAATTTAATAGAAAAAATCCACCGAAATCAAATGGTTTGTGTTTTTTTACATTTTTAATTGACCATGAACTTTCTTAATTCCATATTTCTATTGTTATTTCTAATGAGACCGACTAACCTAATCCTTGTCGTTTTCATTATTAAAAACAAACTATGCACCGCACAAAATCAATACTATATTGTAGAGTTTTTTTAAAAAAAAAAAAAATATAACGTTCGTTTGATTCCGGTATAGTTAAAAAGTTACCATATAATACAATAATATTCTGATATTTCTTAAGTATTTAATCAGCTTTAACCACATATTATTATCAGTAAGCAGCCAAATAAAATCGGCGCGGGAAGGAAGCACCTGTCTCGTTTTACAGTTACGACACTGAATTATATGATGAAATTGATATATTATATTTAAAGACGATGTTTTGTTCAATTAAAAATCATGTTGTACGCTGTAATAATTGCTTTTGTAAAAATACATAATTCATATTATGGATCATCGCGCAAAACGTTTAAATATGTCGAACAACTTGTATTTCTTTTACGTGCCTTACGAATGATCAGATATTGTTTGAAATTATAAATTCTACCGTCGTTTCATTTCATTTTCCTCTTTGCGTATTCTTTGAATATATTTATAAGCCTACGAATATCGGGATAAAGCGAATAAAGTGAATATAGTATAAAGTTCTGAAAACACAATTCTATGTTAAATTCGATGTTATATTTTTCTATCCCTGAAACAAAAACCGTAATGTTACGTTTTCTTCATCAATGCGTTTCATATTAGTCGTTACGTTTTACGTGGTATAAATATAATATTACAATATTGCAGTTTTCAAAAAAAAAAAAAAATGTTACAACATTAATTCCTATTTGAATAGACAACGAGTTTTAGAACATTGACAAGGAAATATTATAACCACATACACGCCAATGCGTGAGATGAATAATTTAAGAATTTGATTTACAACACTTTTTAGTTTTACATGAATCTATATTTATTATTTCAAGTTAACATGGACCAATTGTGTACCAAAAATATAATAAATAATACATTTTTTTATGGGTAATACTATAATGTTACATCCCTTGCGATGGTGGTGTTGAAGGACCAATAAAATGTAATAATAATTTAACACAGGATGAATTATGTTACTCATCATAAAACGATTGGATATAATATTTTATCCGAATTGGAAACATGCGTGTTTGTGAAATCCAACAATTAGTTGAAATTAATGTTAACGCTTTAGTAAATCGATTTTTAAGGAAGTATTAAATGCGATTGATCGGTGTCAATATATATATATATATAACTGCTGGATTAACTTCATTTCGACACATCTATCGTAGTGATAATAATAAGTTTTATCCGGGACGTAAGAGCAAAATGTCGAATGATATCGTATGGATGGTTTTGATTAAAATCTCAGTTTTGGTGATTATAACGTGGGTTTCTTACGTTAGAAATAACTCATCCAAGTTGGTAGATCGTTGCTGCATTATTATCCGTTGCCGTTCGATCGCCGCAATGCCTTACTCAAATTTCGGGCGATCATCATCTCCGCCTAAATATCATTTACGTTAAAACGAAAAAGGTTCAGTTTTCGTTCCTGCCAATTACATTTCTCCGTATACTCGTATTATTGAGATGGAAAGTGAGAATCCTTAATCCACATTAGTCTATATACAGTGGCATCTATAAGAAGTAATTTATTATACGCGAAGTAAATTCTTACCTATTATAAATAAATATAAACCAATCGGCGCATACTGTTTGGGTCCCAGATTCTAATTGTAAGCTAATTGGGACCCGAGTTAAAAAGCCTATTGTACTAGTTGGATTCCGCGTTAAAAGGAATACTGTATTAGTTGGGTCCCAGAAATAATATATTTTCCTTCCCGTTTTTATAGATTAAGGACTGTCAAATATCATTTAGTTATTACAGGTTAAACCAGGTTAAACATTTTTTATTTGTAATGTTAACTATTTTATATTTTCACGATTTACAGTCGTATGTCGTCTATTTGTTAATAGTTAATAAGTAAATAATCGTGTTGAAATTTAAATAATCAGTGCGTTATTAATAATGTGTTAATTCATTATTATTAATATATATATATATATATAAATATATAAATAATTTGTGTTATTTCCGGATTCAAATTGGATGTAGCCAAATCGATCTAATCTATATCACGTGTAGATAGTATCCACGTTAACGGGATCGGAGTTCTGCTGTGATCCGATCCGTGATAATTGTGACGGAATTACGAGTATTACGACAACATAACCGCGAGGATCGTAAATAATATACACATTTAAAAATAATATATACGTATGTATCGTATTGGATTTATAACAAGTAATCGTGGTAAGAAATAGCTCTAATCGATGGGTTCGAATTTCGTACAAATAGGTCCAACCAAATGATTCACGGTACCGCAAACCAAGTCGAATGATTGTTCGGGGGTCGACGAGAACCACCTCCTCGCGCAGGCCTTTAAGTAACTCAATACGGTTTTCGAACTCCAATCATGACAGGTAGAGGTAGAAAGCGAACCGTTTTCGTTCCGGCGGAAACCGAATGACGACGTCCACGGCCAGTGATCGGCCACGTGACCTTGCATCGCTCCGTCTCGTGCGGACCGGCCCTTCAAACTCGACTCGTCCGGAGTCCACGCGTCGAAACGAAAACGTGTACGGCGGATCCGGTATAAAAATTCCAATCCGAACGGACGGCCGCAGTGCACCGCAAACGTCCGTTTTCGAAACAGTAGCGTCTCCGTACGGTTTCCCACGCGCGCGACCGGCGGGTGCTCCGGGTCCGGAGGAAAAAATTACGGTGAAAAAAAAAATAGAGGAAAAAAAAAAAAACAAATACCCGTATAAGATATTCACGACCCGGCGTGCGCTATGAGCACTAGACGTATACGTGACGAGCGTTGCGCTGGCGTACGGTTTAATATTTATTTTTTTATTATTATTTTTTTTTTTTAGTAGCGAATTTTTATTGTTATTATTCCCCCTCCCCCTACCACCACCGACTTGCGCTTATAGCCTATTGTTCGCGGCGGTGCGTATGTGTGTCGCGAGAAAGAAATAAATAAAATTAAATCCTCTACGCGACAACGAAAGATGTGTACGTATGCAATGTGCAATGACGTGGGATATTGTTGGCAACCGAACGCCCGTGTGCCGTGAGCGACGTGCGTGCGTCATCCGCGTCCCGCGAGCGCCCGGGGACGAGATGATCGCCGACCGAGAGCGGGTTGTGCGACGCTGTGGAAACGGTCGCGGTCCCCGCTCGGACACAGGTGTGCGCGCGCGCGCGTCAGTGTTCATCGATGATGAACGAACGGATCCGGCCTTGGCGTGCGCGTAATGATCGATCGATCTCCGCCGAACGTGTTGTCGTGCGATCCCTTGGCCGCTAACGGCGGTGTCCGGTAAACGGTGGCGTCGTCGTCGCCGATCGATCGTGATCTCGCACGTTTTCCGTTGCACAGGGACGCGGCTGTTGCGCTTATCGATTGCGCGCGCTCGAGGCCGACAGGTTTATCGTCCGGCGGCCGGCGCACATCGGATCGCCCCACAAGCGACGTGCGATCGGTTCTCGAAAACGAATAAATAACAGACCCTCCGCACAACGGTCTCAGATGCTGAAGCTTATTTGTAGTGGAAACATACAGGACGAAGGAATTACCGAAGCTCGGTAAAATGTTGGTAGCTTACGTGCGATGTCGCGGGGGATCGGTTAAGGACGAATCGAAAGCACATGCACGTGCACGACTGTGTCCGTAAGAAAACGAATACAGAGAATTTTAATTACCGTTGTCCCGTTCCGTTATCCTATGTGCGTGTAAAACGCTGGTGGGGGGCATACGAATACAGTTCATTATTATATTATTATTATTACCCACGTACATTGTTCTGGACCGCAGCATCGTCTCTAGAAAATAGCGGCTATCGCGTGTTTACGATTATTCGCATCCACGGCGAACTTCACCTAAACCGTCCGATGTAGACAACAATGAGTAGATATTTGACGGCAGTAGAAAACAGGCGCCTGTGTACTGTCTGGCTGCTGCACGACGAAAACAATTAAAACCGTACATTATACATACCAGTTTAAAAATCACTTCGTCAGTATAACGTACTTTGAACCTATAGATTTTTAAAACGTCCAGTCAACGACCCGTATTCGTTTGTTTAAACACGGATCGTCGCGACAAAACGGTGAAGCATTGCGATACAGCTTTACAATTTTTTCTTTCTTTTCGAAATCCAATATTTAACTACAGTGATTGCGAACAAGAGATCAAGATTTTATTCGACTTATTAAATTCAATCATTACCGATACTTAAACAAATCGTTTTTCGTATTGTTTCGGGCTGAACGTCATAACAGGATGAATCTTGTATTATCTAATATATATTTTTACCTACTGCAGTACATTATATTATTCGCGATGTATTATCGAGACACCTATAAAAATAAGTAAAAATCACAATCACAATCTAATAAGATAATATCTTATAAATGTTAAGTAATTGTGTTTGACGTCAAAAGAGTAAAATCACATACGGTTGTGTATGACAAGTCGCTGAAGAATCCGAACTAATTAAAATGGATAATGTGACTTGTTCTGTCCACTTTGAATAATTAATATTGATTTTTAAAATAAAATGTTTCTGTTGAACGTCTTGATTCTTTTTTATGTCGGAATACGAATGATTTAATATTTTATATAGTCACTTAACGGTCGTTCATTCATGACCCGGTAATGTACTGTGCTAATGAATAATATTTCAATTATAATATTTGAATATATACATCGTTCGGTGTTCACAAAGCAATATTGTAATAGGATATAAATAACGATTCAAGTCACGGTAATCATTCGCATTCAGTTATTGGGAATAATAGATTAGACACATCAAGAAATATTAATCGTAAGTAAATAATGGTCTGTTAGTACACAGGTTGATTCCATAATTTTTGTACATTGCAACTTTTAAAATACTCTGTTCTGCAAATACACAATACGTACGGACGTATTTTTCACAAATATTTTATTCGAAAGATAACCATCGGAGGATTATACGTTTTATTCAATCTATGGATGAATTTGTGCAATTGATTTATGTGTATACGCGTGAACGGAATAAAGTTTTTAATTAGTTATACTATAATAATATAGTAAAATAATATAGTAATATACTAATATAGTATTGGGGACTTAAATTTGCTTTGTTTTTTAATAACTTTAAACACTATTCGCGGTGCACGTGCTGATAATGATGAATAGAAGTAAACCTATTGGGTCCACCGAAAAACCTTAAAAAAAAACGATTTGATTCAAAAGCCACGTGATTCTATAAAATAGCGTTTCCGACATCGTTCGTACAAATATTATGTACACATATAACATAATATGTTAATAGCTAAATCTAGATATTACATAAGTACGTGTATGCATACCTAGTAAAAAAGAGAAAATAACGTACAAAGAAAAAACAGAGACTTCCACGTAGTGTAATAATATATCATTTGAAGTGTATTATATTTCTAGCCGCTCGATGATATCTTTATCTATCCGAGGGAACAAGTTATATTCGTCGAACCGGACGCGGCCGGATTAACATTGTTTCAATAAAATCGCTATTTACATATCATCTCGTCCACCAATCATGTGTCATTGTGTAGCGTACGCGAGGACCATAGAAAATCGTATTACACAGCTGCGTACACAAAAAGATATCTTTGACGGGGGGGAGGGAAGGTTGTACATTTCCATACTTATAAAATCCATAAGCCATTTTTACACAACAAAAACATATTTAATCATTTTTTTGAACTTCGGGAGGGGGGGGGAATTGAACCCGAAAACCACTCCTTTTGCACGTGTCTGACTGTGTAATAGTTAAAATTAACGGATCATATATACGTGTACTTACAAGTATTTACAAGTAAAACGACACGGCTTTGGGGAAAAAATAGATTATGATAAGCATAATATGTAATACCAAATGTGAAATTAAAATAATTTAATAATAATTTAATATTAATAATATTAATTATATTATATAATTAATATTTTATTTTAATAATTAAATATTTAATAAAATATTATATAAAATACACATTTGGTATGGTCAAGAATCGAGTGTAAGTAAAATGCTTATTTGACTATCGTATGCTGTATATGCAGGTTATACCGCGACGCGAGAAAACGAGTAGATTTTATCGGAACACATACACGTGCGGGTAAAAAGGTAATCGAATGACAAACACAATGGGATTGCATAACGTTTCGGCGAAACCGAATAAATCAACGAAAAAAATCAAATAAATGCCATTGAATTGTAAATGTTACGTAGAGACAATAGCATAGAGTCTATGCGCCAATTCATCATATGATATGGGTAAGTATAAAATGTTTAAAAATCTGCGGAATTACAGGACTGAATTCTTTCCGAACGACGAAAATCACAATATTTGGTAATGATGATACTCGAGTGCAGAGACGGTATCATGTAAGCATTGTAAATGTAATCATCGTGCGTCATCGTTTAGAACCGTGAAACTTATAGGAAAGAGATACGTGTGTAGGTCAAGAACTCAAGCTTAGTCATTTGTAATGTTGTGTTTGTTGGCGAAAAAATTAAAAAACAACTTTTTGGCGTTGAACAGAACGAGCGTTTATAACTCGACAACTAAATTCGAAAAAATATTTGAACCGTCTGATTATCGACTGTAGTTAATCATAAAATTCCGGTCAAAAAATTGTGCGTCTTTAACTATAATTTATAATACGTTTTGACTTAACGCACTATGAAATCAATACCGTTACATTAGTACGAATAATATTATTTCACGACAATCACGCATTATCAATTGTACCGTATGAATTATATCATACTCGGAATGTAGTATGTATTTGTATGTTCTGTTATCATTTTTTTTTCTTATTACAAGGAGATTGAAATTTTTGGGGTCGAAAAAGATTGTCAAAATCTCGATTCTATCGCGCTCCGAGAAAGTAACGTTTATGAAATTTTATGAATTTTTATGATTTTACACGGTAAAACCGAGATGTTGACAATCTTTTTTTACCTCAAAAATTTCAATCTTCCTATGATTTAAAATAATTGTGACAGAACATACAGATACATACTACTTCGGAGAGTACAATTACCGTCGTGATCCGTGAAAAATAAAAACGCAAAATGAATTTAAATACTGCGTACGAATGTCGTAAACATCTCGTAGAATCTTTGCAACCTGTTCATATCTAGCGTACTCCGAAATAACTTTAAACGTCCGTACTGCGTGCCAGCCGGATGTTTATAAAAAATAAATAAACATATAATAAGAACAACGAACGCGTGGTCACGAAACGTTGTACGTGGCGTTTTGATAATGTTCAACTTAAAGCACTGTCAACAAATCTGATCCCTCGTACGAATTATTCTAATATCGTTGTGCGCTATAGCGGGAAGAAAAAATAAACTAGGGTGGGTGTAATGATATCCGCAAGCGTCGCGCAACGTGATGCGAAAATCGTCAAAAATATTATTAAAATGTCATCTTAGCACTCGTCGCATCGACAATTTTCACAGCACGTTGTACGACGTATTCAGGAATAGCGTCACGATGTATCCCGCGACGCGTTTTTCCCCCTTTTTTTCGCGCTGAACCTGCTGTACGCAAGCGTAGCGCGCTTGCGGTAACTTGACCGAAACGTGAACGTTCAACCGGTGCCTAGGGCCAGGGCCGATGAAAGGGCGGGGCAGTGAGGACTAGAGCCCCGGGATCCGTAAATCCGTGAGGGCCAGTGGACTCAGTCTTTTGTACAAAAATATTTCATAATCTCATGTGGCCATAGAGCGTAAGATGCAAATTTAAATATTTTTATTGTACTCAAGTATTAACATGTAGTGTTTGTATCTAGGCCGAAAAAGTGTAAAGGAACCAAAAAGCCCCCGGGGCCCTCAAAAGTTCTCGTCGGCCCTGCCTAGGAGGAACGCGGCCGTGCCCGGAACTCGACGTCCGTTTTCGAACCTCGAACGAGAAGTGACCAGCGGGACCGTCACAAGCAATCGGTGCACTCGTGGCGAGTTGCAGTGTCGCGGCCGCACAACGGCGGGGACGCCCAGGCGCAAAATCTTAGGGCACGTCATTTTTGCAACGTACACGTGTAATCTTTTGTCGACTGTTGGTCTGACGTTGTTTTAAAGTGCGTTTGAACGACAACGCGTTTATAACTGAATGTGTTAGAAAGCAGCTGCCAGAGAAGTGCGAATGTTGGGATCTTTGGTCCGCGGCAGGTTCTAACGTGTTACCCGGGCGCAAGAATTCCAAGTTGCGCCCGTTCGCGCACCGGTCGTTCCCCGCGACCGGCTGCGACGTCCGCGGAGCCCACCGATTCCGGACACCGCAGTGCCTTGGCACAACCCGACCGAACCCCCGCGGCCCCCGGCCACCGCAGACGACTGACCCGGACACGGTGGCGGCCGCGCGGCGGCGCATATCAATTGCCCGGCATCGGTCGACGCGCGCGCGTTGATCGCCGTCCAACGCGCGCGCGGTACGGACACCCAGCCGCACCGCGGTCCGGCTCCGGGGCGGCGGCGGTCACGGCGGCTGCCTGATTGCGCGTCCAGACCACGTAGCAGGCTCCCGGGAACGTCCGCCTCCCCTCCGGGCCGGCATCGCTATATGTACCGGGTGCCGGCCGGCCGGTCGTCCCATTCCGCCGTTGCCGTCGCCGTCACCGCAACCAACGTACACACGCACAAGACACGATGGCTCACCGTACCGCCGCCGTTCTGATGGCCGTCGCTCAACTGGCCACCGCCTACGTAGTGCCCGAGGGTAAGTCGTCCGTTATACGAACACGTTGCGGCTGCGGCCAAAGTTTCACCGGTTTCGGTTGGTTTTATTTTGGACAAGCAGTACGCATTTCGACGCGAAACGTTACGTTTTCCCCAACATACAGAATTCGCTTTATTCAAAAGGTTGCTAGACTGTTTTCACCGCGAAAATTAGAAATGTTTTTTCAGACGAGGTTCCGGTTCTGGCGTGGGTCCGTAAAAAGTTCGGGTTCCGGTTATTATCGGTCCGGTTCCCGTTCTCGGTTGTAAGTGTACGCTTCTAGACGTGTAGCGGATACCGTTGATTGGGCGCTTTGAACGATGCTAAAAAAAAAACTAAAAAAAAATTATCTTACTTCTTTCAATAAGTTTAGAATAGCAATTATTGGATTTAAAAAAAAAAACAAAAAAAACAAAAAAAACATTAAAATACTTTTAATTTCTATTCTGCTGAGCAGCTCAAAGTTACTGACTTGTGAGTGCTATCCACTTGTAGATTTTATTTTTCTTCAACTACCTAATTCGTTCACAATTAGGAAATTGGCTACAATCGAGAACGGTGATATTCGAGTACACTTCGAGTAGTATTTATTCTTGTAAACCTTTCGAACGCATTTAAGTCATACAACTTTGACAGATTATTATCTATACGAATTTCTTAGAGTTTCAACCCAGACACGTACTAGCACAATCCTCGTTTGATGTATATCCTCCAGAAACATCAGACATCAATCCAAAACAAATTGAAAATACCATATAGTTGTGTTACCAAGAAAATGTTAGAATTGTATCCACCAAATAAATCAATCTTTAAACTAGACCGAACACTGAACAATTAAATTGATAAGACGGTTTATAAACAGTTATGATTATTTGAAAAATAATATTATTTGTTTTTCTTTTATTACTTATATTACCTAACTTATATTTTCTGGATTATAAAACTTAATCGTGTACAATAAATTTTAAATTGAGAAATAGAAAAAAAATATTTTAAAATAAATACCAATATTTATCGGCGGATGTTGACCCAATACGAATTTTAGCTGTATAACATTGTAAAAATTTCAAAAATATTTCGAATTTTACAATTAATAACCTTTCATTCGCAATATTGAATTGTATGAACATGACAAAACCTCATCGTCTTTAAATCGTTCGTTCTCTGCGAAATCTTTTTTGTCCTTACGTTGATATTTCCATTACCATGTCGGTGTGCAAAATCCGCTAATTTCTATGTTTTTTTTTTTTTTCTTTTGCTTAATTCCTCCTCGGTTCGTTGCAGTGGTTCTGATGAGGGTGAAGCGTAGCGCCGATCCAATGGGAACGTTTTCGTTCAGCGGTTTCAACCCCAACGGTCAGATGGCCGCGTTCACCGGCATGTCCGAGTACTCGATGTACCCCAACTACGGACCGCCGTCCCAGACGGGACCGTACCACTACGGGCGGAACACGTACGGGCCGCCGGCACAGGACTCGTACGGTCCTCCGACACAGGACTCGTACGGACCACCGCCGTCCGGCGTCGCCGAGCAACCGGCCGCGACGGCAGCCGATCCGAACAAGAAGCAGCCGTACGGCGCGGCGGGAAACCAGCAGCAGCAGCAGCAGCCGATAGAATACGGACAGAAACCCGACGGACCGCAGAACAGCAACAGCGCGGAACAGACGGACAACAGGAAACCGTACAAAGGTGAGTGGGCGACGTGCCGCCGTGCCGAGCGTGTTGCGGACGGTCCCGAGGAAATCGTCTTCTCGTGAAAATCGCTCGAGAAACAAAAATAAAAAAAAATAAATAAACAAATAAATAACTTGTACGACGTACAGGGTAACTCGTATCCCGGACGATTTTTTATGAACCACGAACGTGGTGAGAGCTGAGGGCGTTCGGTTCACACTAGCAAGTTCTCCCGTAGCGCTGACGGTCGTTGAAGAGTGCGATGCGTTCTCGACGATTTGTAATTCGCTGAAACCGACCCCGCATACGTATGAATCGTGTTATCGTCACGTGTTCCGTTTCGCAAACGTTCCTCCGGACAACTTTCGAACGTTCACGGTACACGGTTCATCGTCGTTCGACGCTTTTCGTGCACATCCGACACACGATCAACGTTTCGTTCGTCGAAGTGCATTTGTAACTCTCCGCCTCGATTTGTAATGCGTCGCTTTTCACCGTAAAACGAAACACGAACTATCGTTTGTTTGGGTTTTCGACATTTTAAAATAACCGTTCGTCGCGTAAAATCACGATTCGTCGTGCGATCAATGTAATCCAATCGAATGGTTTTAATATTCCAAAAAAAAAAAAAAATGCGGCCGATTAAAATAAAAAATTGTAACAATTGTTATTTAAGTACGACGAACATACTGGAAACGTAAAACTACGTACCTTTAAGTTTGACAAATATAGACGTTTTAATTTTTAATTATTTATTTATTTTTTAAACCGTTCAGAACGCCTTTCGTGCACCACACTAATCCCAAGTGAAAAGTAATAACGCGATCGTTTTGACCCCAGCAGATAAAACGAATAATTGAAGCTTGGACACATCGACTATGCAACGTTACTTGTGTCCAACATTCGTCGATTATTGAATTGTTAACAGTGGTTTACTGCTACATTCCCAACTTTACACATAATTCACGGGACCGAGAGCAAGCATGACATACATGCGACAGTTGCGTTATTTTGGTTCCGATGGTTCGCGTGAGATTTTGTACATCGTATTCATTCCGTATTGTTGTCGAGAGACCATTGTATTGATTCGATGCCCTTGGATGTATCGATACCAGATACGTATATTAGCTCTTATAAAAACATATACTAGAACGTTTCGCAGTCCCGTAGGCGTCGGTACGGTTTTCAACTTCTATCATAGTACCATTCCGTGATTTGTATAGGTATAAAAGTGCAAAAACCGAACGAGCCGAAGAATAAATTTCTTGTTTTTAATCTCTGGAATTTAAATTAAGAGACATTTGTCCTAACCTGATTATACATTTACTTAACTGATTAGTATAGCGTATCACGAAACAAATTTCTAACCTGGCAATTTAACCTAAAATGTTTCACTTATAAACGCAACAATGCATGTACACGACATTTTGCGCGATATAGTATATCGTTAAAGTCTTAACGAATTCATTATACCGTTGTTTAAACGCGAAAACGTTTTCGTATTTTATTACTAGTGAATATAGTCACGTACATGGTGTAAAAATCGTATTAAACATTTTCTCAAAACTTAATAAATAAGAATAATTTTGGATTTTGACAGAGCTTAAAATATGCACATGTTTAATTGATTAAAATTAAGAATTTTGTTCGTTGATCGTTCTTTGACCATAATATTATAAGATAAATATATACGAGTAATATTAATTTTTGAAATTAAATTACTTTCCTGCACAGTTACTATGATTTTATCGACTGTGTTCTATGCACGAGATCCACTTCTTCTGTCTGTGCGAATATTTCCGCGAAAACATTTTGCCGATATATTATTTCGTATATTCTTTGAAACGGATTAAATAACATTTCGTTTTCTCGGATATTAAGGTTTTGCTACCACAAACGAGTGAAATACATCAATGTTCGTGTGATTGATTTGACGAAGATACGATGTTTAGTTTGATATGTTACACCGCCACCGTGTGGAATCTTTCATTTAACAGTATATAGATTTAAACGTACTACACTACACATATGAAACACGTTTCGTTTTCAACGTATGTATTTTAAAAAACGCCGATAATGTATATTTCGAACTTTTATGTTCGTAAATTAACTATGCGAAAAAATTTCGATAAATTGTACATTATAATCGAATCGTTAGGGACCGCGTACGTTCGTATGAATAGAACTGTTAAGAAACTATTCGATTAGAAAATAATATAACTTTAAAATTAATTTGTATTTCACTCGCGTCTACCGTAAAACGAATGATTCGATTATTTTGCATGCAGTCTTTGATCTACACGTCGACGTGTGTTACGATTATTAGTCTGAAACCGTATTGATAAATTAGATTGCGGTTTTCCACAAACTTGTACGCCGTTCGAACGTGGAAACAATGCGGCCACGATATTTATTATATTTGCATCGACAGAATAAAATACGTGAGCGGTACAAGACGAACGCCAGTCATACACTTTGAATAGGAAGATTGTCTTTTATTTATTTTAATGTACCGTGTGACATGACATGTATAGCTACTTACACAGGTCGCTGGCATAAATTCAACATTATTCCGTGGATGCCCTATTGAATTTTTAAACCGAACTAAACTAAATATCTGTTTAATATTCACGAATCACAGCGAAAAAAAAAAAACAATTTATTTTTTTTATTTTTTTTTATTTTATTAAGAACTTTCAGTATACAACTATTATAGTTCAACGATTACAATAAATGATTACAATATGATTTACAATAAATTATGGCTTAGGAGTGATATGATAGTATAAAATAGATAATTAGGTAATTAAATAGAATATAAAATGAAATGATAATCTTATAACATTATTAGATATATAATAATAAAAGAAATAATAATTATTTAAATTGAAAAGATATATATAACGAGTTGATGGGGGGGGGGGAGATGGAATTTGGATTATGGTGTAAATTGTTTTTGTAGAATAGTGGTGAGGAGAGAAATTAGTGGATTTATAAGAGCGGAGAGTTCTGTGATAAACTTAGCTAACAAGTTATCATTTGGGAAATTATTATGTGATAAACTATTATTGGGATTGGTGATGGAGGCATAGGATGCTTCAGGAAGATGAGGAGGAATTTGGAGAGGGGGAGCGTAGAAACAGTATTCGGATTTAAGTAATTTGATTTTTGTTGAATCGGCTGAGAGAACGTTTCTTATGTTTGAGAAGTTCATTACATTTTGTTGCTTTGAGGTTGGCTTGGTTTTTGATAATATTTTTGTACACGGGACAGCCCTTGTAGGAGGCTGTGTGTGGTCCTGAGCATAATGCGCATTTCGCGGGAGTGGTAGGTGGTTTTGAGCATTCGGAGGATAAGTGGTTATCTCCGCATTTGACGCAACGGGGGTTATGGTAACAAAAATTACTTGTATGAAAGTAGGCCTGGCATAACTTGCATTGAGGAGGGACACGTTTTTTTTTTGGTAGTTCAATTTTAATTTTGGTGTGCAACATCGAGTCCAGATTGAGAATGTCGCTATTATTGGTTGCAGGTTTTAGATCGATACGAAAAAGAGGCAACGCATTTTTGTTGATACGGTGTAAAATGTTGATAACCTGAATTACTTCATAGCCTTTACCTGTGATGTAGGCTTGTATGTCTTCAACGGGCGTAGATGGGTGGAGGTGTCTGATACTGTACGGCTTTAATGGCTTGGGCAAGTGAGTGGAATTTGACCTGCTCGTTATCGGCTAGGTATTTATAAATAGTGTTCCAGGCAACTACGGTGCTAGCGTGGATAATAAGATATTTAGGAGTTGATTTAAATAGAATGCTCGACGATTCGGTTATATCAAAAAGAGCGCTTTTGAGCGTGGAGATTTCGTAACCTTCACTTACGTAAAAGGGAGGTGACTGAACTTTAGTCGGAGAAGGTGATTCCATGTTGGCCGACGGCATATTGAGCTGATCCTGAGATGACAAATTGACGGGTGGAGGGCTGAACACCTCCGGAGGAGAATCGGCATCTTCGGAGAGAGAGGCGTATCTGTTGGGTGTAACAAATATTTTGCTTTTTTTTTCGCAGTCTTTGGTAGACGATGATGATAGATTACGTTTTGGAGTATTACGTGACATATTTGAACTGGGAATAGAACGCCATTAGCGAATAGCGATAACGGACGGAGGTCGTGCACGTCTGCTCACGATAAGCGTTTACGATCGACTGAAAAAAAAAAAAAAAAAAAAAAACAATTTATAAATATAAAATGTGAACATCATTTCAAACAATAATTACTTGACGTATTTTCAGTGCGTTTTGTATCGATTACGTGTAGCGTTTACCTCATAACGTACGCGCACGCAGAACGATTATTTGAACGTTTGACGTTTATTTTCGCGGCCGATCGATTCGTTTATCACAAGACTATTCTAGACCAAGTCCGAGCATCGTACGTTTCGAAATTCACTCGGCGATTAAGTTCAAATCGAACCTGTAGTCGATTATATTATAATTTGTAACTCACGTATTTATTGAGATCGAACATACAGTTGTGGCGTTTTGACGCTCTATTCCTTTCCGTCTCGTCTCCGAACGCTCACAAGCGATCGATTATTGATACACATCGACACTGGTTCGACGTTATACGAAGACGGGTGTATCGGTATTCTTTTGAAATGTCGTCCGTTTCGAAATACGGAATCGAAAATGTATACCGCTGCGGTAACATGTCGAAGTCTTGATCAAAACCGTTTTATGCCGGTCCACAGGTCGCGACGGTCCGAGCAGCAACGCGGAAGCCTCGTTCAACGCGTGGTTCCCCATAATGTTCGGCGTGTTCCCCAACGGTGCCAACGGTAACGGTCAGTCCGGTAACTCGGCCGGCCGCGGTGACGGTAACCAGGGCCAAGGTTCGGACCAAGGGAGCTCGAACGGAGGCCGCGGTTGGGAGAGGTCGTCGGGCACGACAGTGATCGCGAACAGCGTGAGCAACGGCAGAAACGGCGTGGCCACCAGTCACGCGATCTCGTACGGCAATCCTAGGTCGTCGTCGCAGAAATGAACGTCACCGGGCTGCAGATGTCGTCCGAACACGAACGTCCACGACGTGATGGCGCACGACCGACAATCTCCGTAAAAAAATAACACAGGATCATTATCCGTTTTCCGCGTTTGATTTCGGATCGCGCGGAATAAGCTTATTGTATATCTACTTTTAAAATTACAATGATATTTATTTTATAATTCTTATGGTTTTTTTTTTTAATTTTTAATTAATTTTTTTTTTCATCGACTGCGTTTACGCACTGCGAATTCGTATTCCTAAGACCATACGAATGGACGGATCACAGTTTTATCACGTAACGCGTATTCGTTGTCCTCGTCAAAGTGTAACGTGGTCGACGGTGACCATTTAAATATATCCTTTATTCAGGGAAGGTTTTCATCACGTTACAGAAGTATGTTCTACTTCGTTTCAAGTGGTCTGAAGTGCACCTTCACACGTATCGATGTCGAGTACAAACAGTAATAAATCAATCAATGATAATGTTGTGGTTTTGATAATAAAAAAAATGAACTTTTAACCGGTTTATTCCGGTCATTTTCATAACATCGTTAAAACTTATGAATTGATAAATTATCATTGAATAACTCTTCCCGTACAGTCCAATACGACTCGATAATACCGCGAAATAACTTATAACGGAATTACGCACTTTTAGCTCGCTAATCAACTACAGTATGTGAGCATTTTGAGCCAACGCTAAGCGAAATTACCTTAAAATGTGATCAGTTTCTACTTTTTTGTTTGGTATCATTCGAGCATTTAAAAAAAAAAATATGTCTAGCTTAATCGCTTTCACAGCAAAATCTGTTGCATCTTGTACGGATACTTTTTTCAAGAAATGATACGAATCACCTATTTTTGATACACAAACTCATATTTTAAATCATATATCATTCCTTGTTTTATTTTTAATTTTAATTTTCTTATTTTTGAGGACAATGTAAAGTGGTTTAAGCATTAAATACGCATCTATGTTGATCCGCCAGCAGTGACCGACCTTCCACTGATCGATACCTAAGTAGATTAAACGTAAGTTTAATAACACAGTAATGATTCTATACCGAAACACGTAGCTATACGTTAGCTAATAACTACAAACCGTGGATACACGCAACTTATTATTCACTCAATCACGAGTTATTTAATTCAATTAAATAGGAGAGAGGCGATTGTTAATTACAACAAAATACCTAATTAATTGACACGTCACTATCGAGTTTTAATTATACAAATTGTAGTAAAAATTTATAAAATTTTAACTAAATAATATAGCAATAATAATGCATATTTAACAATAAAATATAGGAAAGTAACGTCGCTCTCGTTTACGTTGAAATATTTTCAGGTGATACATCACAATTCATTGAGAATGAATCGTTTAGTACGTAAATGTCATAATCGTCGGTTTGCTACGTATAGGTATAACCACTATAATGATAAAACGTAAGACATTGGGAGTTCTCGTTCAAACGTTAATTCTTTACCTAATTAACATTTTACATTAAGACCTTTGCGAGTTTGAAAATGGACCATCTTGCGGTACGTATATTAATTAATTGTACGCTTGAAATGTGTTAATATCGGCCAAATGACAAAACTCGTTATACCATTGTACAGACCAGAGTTTCCCAACCTTTGATCCATCATTGAGTGACAAAATATTTTTGATGGGTTTCCGTGCATTAACTAACGACTAGAATTATTAATGTTATTATGTTAAAGCATACTAGGGTTTATTTTTCGTTTTATTTGTGGCGGACTCACCCGTCCACCCAACACAGAGGACATTTGTGAGTCGCCACAACAAAAATACTGAAAACCACTAGTTTCCTAGGTTGATCACTGAAGTAAATAACTCAACAGTTACACATAATTATTGTGCTATTTGATTTACTTGTGCTATACTAGTTATGTCACAATGTGTACAAATTCTTAGAACATAATATGCCTTACATTGATAATGCATTAACAACTCACTAAATAAATACATACCTGTTGATATCATGGATGGATTGGGAGGTAAAAACCTATCGAGCTCATGAATGAAGCCGACCTCTTCTTATTGCTAATTGGTCGGAGTACAAAATTTGACATTATGCAAATTCTTACCAAATAGAAGGAAAATTTTTATTATACGAGTAGATTGCTGTTTCCGTTCAACGTAATTACAGTATTATACAATTTGTAAAACACTAAATAAATACCGATGAAGTTCGACAACTATTGTATTCTAAAAATAATTTTTGTTGCTACTTACAACAAGTTGTCTTTTTACGGTGTACGATGGACAAACACATGCATTTAATTCCATATATTATTGTCCAGGCTTTATTTATTCACTCCAAGCGGTTATAACGAATTTTAAATTGGTTTATTAAAATGTACATTTATGTCTTAAAGATACTACTCACTTAAAAAATACACTTTAAATAAACAAAAAATATTGTTAACTACTTACACGTAGTATTATAACTTAATTATGATTTTATCGAATGCAAAGGAATTGCAATCCCTAGAAAAATAATCGTCATGACAAAGACAAACGAATTGCGTGTGAGGTTATTTTACAACACATCTTAATTATAATTGTTATTTTATCTCAGTTTATTTGAGGATATGATAAATGATATATTTGCTCGAAAATAAAAATACCAGTTGTAAGGTTTTAGTACACTATTATCTTTAAGTAGGTATAGCACATTTTAAAATGAGTTCCATGGAGACTGCGACATAATCGATATAATCATATGACGATGGAAATTTTTAAAATTATTAAAATTTTGAGTGAAAAAAGTTAACAAATTATACATCATAAATAGGTAAATATTTTATTCTGAAAAATATTTAAATATGATTATGTTCAGAAATGGTCATCATTAAAACAAAAACAAAAATATTTAAATAAATAATATAACAAAACATATTATTCTACGCATTCGTATATTACCCGAATGATATTAATTCTAATCACTTATTAACCTAATTAATAATTTCAAAATAATATACATATTTTTAGTCGCACCGTAATTGCATAGAAATGATAAACTTAAGTCCTGAAGAGTGGGACGGAAAATGTGTAATTTTAAATGATAATCGGAGGCGCAAATTGTGAGAAAACCACGCACACTTCTTGGACAAAATGTAATATTCCGATCCGATTTTATCGCGTACGATAGGAGTACGTAATATTTTGTTATGAAAAATACATATTTTCGTCGAATGTCTACGAGTATAGTACAGACTATTTACACAGAACGGTTATGGATACAATGTAACATCTGAGTATTGAGCAGAGAAGAGAAAACTTCAAGTATCTGATCACCTTGCTGTAATATTAGGTCCGGATCCAGCGAACATCAATAAACTCATCCAATTTCTATCGGTAACATACCTTATCGAACAAATATAATATTCAAATCTTCTCTACATAACACGATATATATAAGTTCTCATTTAATCTAGATATTTTATAATAATAACATTAATGTTCTACTTTGTTTTCTTTTTATCTGTACAATGTTATAATCTATAAGTGTCAATATTAATCTATGTATATTTTTTGTTACGTCCAATGGCCACAGTAGAAGGTTATACTTAATAAAAAAAAAAAAAAAGTAAACATTTTACCTGTATCACGATTCCATAAAATACTGTAACATATTTTTTTATGTTGTTTAATTTATCTCGTTTTAGTGCGTTCTATATATTCGATTACTTATAAGTATACGTTGATTTGAAAACATTTGAGCCGTCTTAATAATTTTACACTTTCTGTTATAATATAAATAAAATTATTAAAATATGATAAAAGATAAATTTAACAATGTGTATTGTTCGCTTTAAATGGTTTTACATTTCAAATTTGGAATAATTTTATCGATAATTGGATGTCGAAAGTCGACAGTTTACTGTTACTTAAATAATCTTATTTATTCAAAAATAGAAAGATTGGTAAATTTATTTTTTCAACTTGTATACGCTGAATATCGTATAAGTCACATAATTTGCACAAATAAGATGATTTCTATTATATTAAAAAAATTCTATATTCTCGCGGCAGACAAGTTTGAAAATGTTTTATATGTACATAAACATGAACCTTCTTAAGCATAGTATGCATGCGTATGATCCAGTCCTGTGATGGAGGAAAAATTAAATACACGAAATATAATTTTCCATTTTTCCAACAGTTAAGCCGCGTTTACTCAATAGCGACCGATTTCAAAACGACTTTTATGTCACACCAACGCTTAAGTCCAAGTCAATTCATCATTGCACATAAGACTCTCTTACGCTTTATGATAGTAATAGTGATAATAATAATAATGATAATAATGATAATAAGACGTTTTGATTTTTTTTTTTCTAGAAGGAGGAAAATAACATTGGCCCGGCAGCATTAAGCGCACAAAAGCGACACAAGCCCTTTTAACTTCTGAGACGCTTTTGTCAGGTATCTCCTGCCGCGCTAAGCCCCGCGAAAGAAGAAGAGACAGATGTATATACATACATAAAAGGTGTGTTCTTAATAGACAGATCGAGTCCCTTTAAGCTCCGAGACCTTTTTAAATTATGATCTGCCATCGCCGCCGCGGCAGGTATATGCGGACGAGAGGATGGCGGCGGCAGAGTCACGCGCTTCTAATTATGAATGCACGACCGAGGGACCGGGCAGGAAGAAAAACGCCGGGCGGGTGAAGGCGGACGCGGGGGGTGGAAAAGAAAAGAGACGTGGGTTTAGAGCTTTTGTGATGGAAAACGGCGGAAAATATTAACAAGTAAAAGATTTGAACAGACGATGCGCAGGAGAGGCGCCGAAGGGATCAATTATGAAGGAGGATTACTACTATACACTAAAGGATGGGGTTGATGATGAAGAATGTCGTTTAAATTTCATTAATGTCAGTCTCCATTTTTATATATACATAATAACAATACGGCGAGAGGCAGAGCGTGCGGGACGATGGCGAAAGGTTCCTGTGGAGGAGAGGATTTTTTCTCCCGCGCTACTACCGTCGTCTACCCCTCGAGATTCTTTTTGCGCGAAATAAGAATTTAAGTCAGCTCCGCACGACGACAACGATATATTAACGACCGTAGATCGTTATATTGGCCATTATATAAATAAGCCACGTCGTGCGCACAATCGCTGCGGCCGGCCCAAAAATATAAATATTTCGGTTATTCCGTCTAAGCACGCGCTCAACAATGCGACACAATAATGCGTTTACCGAAAATAAAACGGATTTGATATCTAAAAAAAAACATAAAACATAAATTCAAAGCAGTCGGGGCCTATTAATTAAACACTTTGAGTCTATCGACAGTTCGGTACATAATATTATGTTTAATTTAAGTTCCATATCATAATTTTAACGTTAATTATCACATAACGTGCTTGAACCACATGGCCAAGTGGATTTAAAGCGGCAATTTTCCATCGATATAACACACGCTCAACGTAGAAAGTTCCATCTATTTTCATTTTAACGTACACCGATCGATCTTACGATGTGATGAGGAATTTGAAATAGATTTAAATTTTCCGCCAAGTCTATTTTAGCTAGACTTTCTCCGCTTTTTTAATTTCGTTTTTCTTAACTCCGTTAAATAGAACTAAACAAATTAGAGACCTAGAAATCGATAAAAAAAAATTTTTTTAATAATTTTTTGAACGGAATTTAAAAATATGATAAGATATAAAGCAGACTTTACAACGATTTGCAACATGTTTTCGGATTCACTATAGCATCACTAGATCAAATGACATCGATTGCAAATACATCTAAAATGTTATTTTACATATGTAGTAGACGGCGACAGAAATTTGCGTTGATTCCGAAATCGCTTAAGTACTATGTGTTGTATTGACTGTTTTACAAAAGTTCATCGCTGAAATCGATGTTAAATAGTCGATATAAGATAAAATTTTCCGTTATCCATGCACAAATGTACGTGTAACGGATTCTTCTTGGTTGATATTTGGAGATTCGTAAAGAAATCCAATCTTTGATTTACCAAGTTATGTTGAGTATCACATGCATTTCAGTGACGCAGAGTAGGTACTTAAGGTGGTTCTTATAAACTACATAAATTGAGTGGGCGGGTGTTTGTTAATCCTAGGTAATATATAATATTATAATTGAATAGGCATAGTTGTATACAATTTACAACTATAAGTTTAAAAGACAATACATTAATTTACCGAATAGCGTGAGCAAAGGGATATTTAAACACAAAATAATAAACATTGTGAGTAGTGAATGTGCATGCTGTGTGTTTTATTTAGATCTACGGATAGTTATTATTAAAAAACAAAAAATTATCAAAAAACACGAATTATACAACTTCATTGCCGATTATTTATATTTAAAACTATTTTTCTAATAAAAAAAATTAGGTAAGAGTTGTTATTATCAATATTGTTAAATTTAATTTATAAATTAATATTTTTTTTTATAAACATGTTTGCTATCTACGTACAAAGGTACTTATATTTTCGTTGTAAATACTTGATTTATAGATTACCTTTTTTTTTTTTTCTATTTCGCTTTTTATTACGTATTTATTAACTATTCGTTAATAGTCTATTGGATGGATGGGTGGTAGGTTCTACACCAAGATGATTTGAATCACCATTTTTTAAATATCCCAGCTTCACTGTATACATTTACCAAGAAAATGTATGGTAATAAAACATATTAGAAGCCTTTGTTAATCCGTTCGAGAATAAAATTGATACTTTTCTCTACGTTTAACCTGAAATAATAGAATATAAATATAATATTGCACGTGAAAACAATTCATATGCTATTGAACTAATCATCTATAAATAAACAGTATACAATCAAAACATGGAACCAGCGCACAAAAACGAAGATAAAAAAAAATGTGCTGACAATTGTATAATTTGTATAAAATCTAGAAAATAAGATAATTGTGTGTTGTCTGTTACTTTATTAGATTTTCGCTCATCTCTTAAAGTGTGCACGCGATACGACACTGATGAAATTCTTATGTAAATATCTTCAATCACGAAACGTATGGTAAATTCCATTACAGCAGATGATAAATTAAAGGCTGGACGTTAAAAGCCGACCAAGAATAATCGAGTCAAACCCTTTGAATGTGATACCAAAGAACGAACGAAGAAAGCGCATCAATGTAATGAAATTATCTACGAGTGTCCTTAGACAAAGGCTAATTTAACTACTGAGTGAAACTTCACGACTTCATTATTCATTAAACGAATTATCCGTATTCAGTATGTAAAATATTTTCTTATAGCTCATATGCATATCACAATAAGCTAACTAGGTACACGCCATGTTATGGGATAAAAGAAATTGTTTGTCGTCATTTTTTTTTTTTACCCCTTTCTAAAATTGTATTGAAATGTTTTTTAATTTACTCATTTTTATGGACAAATGTATGCTTAATAAAATTGTTATTTACGTATTGTGTAATTATGGGTTAAAGGACAGTTGGTCAACGCTTAACGTTGAACAAAAAATATGTCTATAATCACATGTTTATATGATTACGACCGTTCTAAAGAAAACAAAGTTACGATTAACAGTCGTATAAAAACCAATTACTTAAAATACTAAAAATACAATTGAATATTTTTGTTTGAAGTAATTTTATAGTTGTCACAACCAAGCACGTCACTCATCACAATACATCAGGGGTTCCCAACCGGAGGGGGGATTTAGAGTTTGCTCGGGGGGAATATAGTGATGATGGAATTACGAAAATAATTATGTTATTTTACAATGTATAAAATTGAAATTACTATATTAGTTTTCAGATTATCGGGCATCGATAAAAATTATATATTAGGTATAACGATAGAGTCAAAGCTTGATATAATGTATAGTTATTTTGTATGTTTTATTTATACCACTAACAAAAAAAAAAAAAAATTAATTCGTTTAAACTCTAATTTAAGAAGGGCGAGGGGAATGAGGTTTTAGTAAGATTACAAGGGGGGTGTAGAATGAAAAAGGTCGGGAAACACTGAAATACATTATAATTTTTTTATTTCTAAAGGTTTTGTGGCTTAAATCTCATCTGATGTTAACACAATGTTGTTTTGCTAATTACAAATTTTACAAAATTATTTCATACATAAAATTTTGACTAAACGAGGAAAAATAAAAATAATATCTAACTTTTTTTACTTTATTAACTCAACATAACAAGCTAAAAAAATCGATTAACTTGTACAACTATGACTAAAAGTAATATTTATAGTTTTTGATTAAGAATAAAAAACAAATCAATATAAAAAACTCTGTACTTAAGGTAAATTTTTATAAAAGCACGAATAAAAATGTATAATACGCAATACCATTTTGGGTTTGTTTTTATTTAAAATTATATGTATTTACCGACAGTATGAGTTATTTCATATTTTTTATTAACTCATGAATATGTTTACGTATAAATATTAAATAGGTATGTATCAAATAAATATTTGATACTTCAATAGTTGTGTTTCCATACATCTGTCTTATCGTTACATTTATATAAACTCGAACCCTTCGAACTTCAGATCTGAAACTTGGGTCTGCGGGTAAATAATTTCTCCATCGGTTGTGAACACGGATAAATACGTAGCCGTTGTGTCACCTTCTTCCGTCGTATTAATCGCAGCGATGACCGTATCGTTGGTACCAGGAACGAATTTGAAACTAGCGTAACCCCGGTTGGGTATTATTTCACCAATTTGTTTCACCTGAAATCGAAAAATCCACAGCATCGTAATATCTATAACAGTGGTGTATTTATGGAGGGGTCAGAGGAGCTTTTTCCCCCGTTGACCTATAACCTCGGTTAGTTCCAATGGGAAAATTTATAAATAACATAATTAGTTAGTTCCAATGGAAAAATTTATAAATAACATAATTTAATAAAATTATTTTGGGAAAGAATTTATAACGTTTCTTTTCCATCTTATCGACAATATGATATGATCAATAAACGGGCTGAATAATGTAATGACATCAATCGTATAAAATAATATTATTTATAAAGTACAGTTATGACCTAAGTCGTGTACGAGCATTTTATCTTACAATTACTTTTTTTTTTATTACGTAGTTATTTTAAAGGATTTGAAAATCCACCCCCTCCTTCGCGAAAACAAAATCCGAGATCCATCACTGACCTATAACATGAATAAAATACGGGAGACTTTCATTTGGGTGAATTACCCAAAATAACATATCGTTTGGGTGAATTTATACATATCATTTGGGCGAAATTAACACGGACCACTAATTTATCTAATACATCGTTTGGCCGAGCTATAAATATATATTTATAAACATGTATATAGACTAATAAGTTTTCCTTCAAATTTGTAGAGACTTCGGAATCTCAGTTAGTTCTAACTGGTATGGTTAAAAATGAATTATATTGGCATACAGTATATTATATTATTAATTATTATCTTAACTAAATTGTTTGCATTAACATGGTATAAACATGCCCATTTCTCTAATATAGTCGATTGTTGTCAATTTTCTGGTTTGATACTCTTTCCACGATTTTATATAGGTATATAAATATAGCCTTGTTTTTCTTTAGTATTTTTATATTATAAAAAATATTATGTACGTAGTTATGTTACTTCCCTCTTATTCAATAATTTTTAAATTCGCCTAAACGATCGGTTAATTTCTCGGCCAAATTATACATGCTTTACTCGGGTAAACATCGGGTTACTCGCCCAAACGAATGACGCCCCATAATATCTAGTATCGTGCTTAATCGTCGACCGCGGTTGTGATGCGTACCTTGACATCATCGAAATCCGGTGTGGCCATCAGCAACATGTTGGTTCCCTTCTTTTCGTCCGCTTCATAGTCGTACTTCTCCGTGGAAGCTTTTCTCGGCAAAAAGAACCATCGGCCGTGCACGTCGCTCCACACGCAAGCCTCGTGGGTCATGTAACCCGGGTAATGTATGCCCGCAGCCGCGCGGACTTTTATGAAGTTGTCCGTCCAGTTCAAATGTCTCACACTGCCGTGTTGGTCTATGGTCTTCACCCACATTGATACGTAGCTCTTTTTCGACAGGTGGCCGTCGCGGTCGGCCATTTCTTTTCCATGAGAGCCCGCGTAAAGCTTCGAGTCCTTAACGGTTGCCCATTCGTTTTTCATTACTGAAAAAACGAAATCGCACAAGTTTAATTTTTCTTCGTACACATGTGTTGATTATCATCGGAAGAGCATGGTGTCAAAAAAGGATGATTCGATTGAAAATACGATGGTCAAAAACATTTTAACATCCTAAATAGCGTAAAATACAAATACAATTACAATACAAAGCACCTGTAGTGCATACGAAAATAACGTGCAGCGTACAACCTTAGTATCAAGGAAATATTACCGCCTTTCTGATGCCCATCGCCTTCCGTCACTATTACCCACGGTATCAGAACATTGTTTTCGAACACGTAGACCAAACCGGTTTTATCGTCAAGGGTGATTAGATGTCCGTCAAATGTGACCAACTCGGACAGTTCCAAGCCTCGGCCGCTTTTCGACAAATCAGATTGGAGTTGATCATTGTTATCCACGGCAGCATCCCATTCGACGGAGACACTCTTGTTTTGTGCATTGTAAGTCAAGGAGCCCTGTTTGAAATAACTAATCCACGTGTTGGATTTCGAAGGACTTGTGGAACCAGCGTCCAGATCGCTGATAATTGCTATGCGAAATTTGACGCTGCCATCGGGCAATAATATTGGATCGGTCAGTGGGTATTTTTTGTTGATGTATTGCTGCAACAAACTGCATTCAGGTGCAGTATCATTTGTAACCGACGATGTAGGTGCACTGAATACAGTGTCACTGGTTATTATTGCTACCAAATATAACAAACTGGTCCACTTAAGATACTGAAAAAAATAATTAAAGATTTTAAAATGAAATCATCTACATTAAAACCGTCTACTCAGTGTACATGTTCATAGTAAACACAAAATAAGCATTTATATTATTTTGAATTTAATATTTTATTAACTTGGTCTTGTATTAAAAAATATAACCAACGAAATGTATATAATTTCAAGTCATACCTACCATTATTTATTTTATAGTTAGCTGTTACCATAAATAAGTAAGAACTTAAGTAAAACTGAATAAAATATAACGTTTTCTTGAATAGTATTCTTATTTACACTAGTTGTACACAAAACTTTTAATGAAAAATTGACGAAGTCGAATAGTTTATATACTGTTTGTATTTCAGAATAATTATACAGATAACTGATATTTATACTTCATTAAGGTTATCTCATTAGGTTAAATAAAGACATTTATTTTATGCAACTCTTTTTTTTATTAAATTCTTACTTTTATGTTTTAGTTTTTGTATTAATTAATTTAAAACGAATATCAGATTAGTACATTTGTTTGGAAAACAATAAAATAATTGAAATATAACGTATAGTGATATGTAATACATCGCATAATCATTAATAATAATTTAATGTAATTTATTTATATTTATATTATATTTTATCATGATTACATCGAATTAATATTAGAATAGTATAAGAAAGTTAACTTTATAAACAATAATTACATAATATTATTTATCGTGTACTATTTAACTATGTGTATATCATGGCCCTTTTTGTTTTTTATTATTAATTATCGTTTAACTTCAACCTTATAAAAAAATATTATTCAAATTTTAACTTACTCTCTTTTGGTCAATTTTAAAATAGAAAAAAACCATTTTATACAAAAATTGTTTGAAAAAAGATGACGAAAAGAAAGTAAATTGTATTGCGTATGCGTGTACCGTAAATGTTAAAAATTCAAATATTGTAAAAAAATGTGTATTTTATCATCCTTTGAGCAATTCCGAATATTTATTGATCTGTGAAATCGTGATTACTCTATTTATAAATATATATCTATATTTACATATTTTATTTAGAAGTCTCATGGGAAGGTTTGAAATAACTATTAAATTTGTAGGTCAAGTTTTATTTTTATGAATTTTTATTTTTTTATATTTCGTGGGAGGGGGTTAACGAAACGCCCTGTGATCTTACCTATCTATGGATGGGTGATTTTGATAAAGATTTTTTTGAATAATGTAATATAGCATATTCACTGTGTAATAGTTAACTATATGTACCTAAAATATAGTTGTAAAAAATATATGTAGGTTTAATTGCAATAAATTATAATAAATAAAACTTAATAAACTGTCATCTTGGTGAGAAATCGAGTTTTTCCATTATGATTTCTTAACTATTATAGTATTATCTTTAGGGTACTTAGTTGCGAAGCTTTTACCAATATGTAACGTGGATAGGGATGACCAGTTAAATATGGGATATCCATAGAAGGTTTCCTAGTCCTTTCGAATGTACTCAACCGTAGAACTCAAGAGCACAGAGTAAAAAAATTTTAATACTACAAATAAATGTAGTTTGATGCAGATGGTCATTTAGGTTTATCACACGAGTATGGATTTCTATATCAAAACAATATAAAGTTCAGCTTCACTGGATCGTGGCCGAACTACCGTTTCTTATCAGTTCAATATTGGCCATAGGCCATAGGCCATATGGTAAGGTAGACTAGAGGGGAACGTAGTTATCAGCTAATATATTAACGTACTATGTGTATAAGCTAATTATAATGTAACGGTCGTTAAAACTTCGAAGAACAGAATATGGTACACAAACAAACCGAAATAAACTCGTTGTAAGGGTTACGGACGAGCAGAATTGGTTTGTAATGATGGGCATTTATTGGCCAAGTGCTTATTTAACTTGCAAGGACTTTACCGAAAAATATTGTGTCGGTAAAAATACTGCGCAGGTGCAAAATGACACATGTGACGGTGAAAAAACGATGATGGAAGGGACAAGTGAAAGCGATGGTGATGCTGAGGCATAGTGCATAACATGGCGTTTGATAGTAGCTGCGGCCATACATTTTGACGTTCGTGAAGTTGACCTACCTAAGTACTACAAGTCTGTTTTTAGAATTTGCGAGTCATCCAGGTGGCCGACCGCTAACTTTTGATGTTATGGAATTGTTGTGATATTTTGACTTGAAACTTGGAAGTATAATTAATTTTATTAATTTATCGATTGAACTAAATTCTCAATTTAAAAAGTTTATAGGAGCTATCTGAATGACTTGTTAATTCTAAAAACCGAATTGAAAATTCTTTCTAATCATTAGCTTTTGTTTGTTACAAAATTGCACCGTCGCTTGAAGCCGTGTGGTAAACGATAATATTTAAAATCAGAAGACCCCGAGGGTTTTCTTATGATAATGTTGACGCCGCCGATATTGATAGTATTCGTTTGCGTTTTCGACAAAATTTCACTCGGCGATAAGCGTCCGATCGTGCACGGAAGTAGCGTATGATTTACAACGCGCCGCGGCCACTCGTCCCGACGAAGTACCTGTAAACGAATCGATCGCAATCGCTGTTGAAAACGGAATGCCCGCGAAAATCGATTTCGGCGAGACGTTAAATGTTTGGCTTCAAACAATTTAAAGTAGTTTACGTATATCCGCGTACACTTTGAATTGATTTACTACAGAGTTGGCTTGCAACGTCTTTGATTTTTAATAGGTAAAAAAAAACTTTGGTTGCATCTGTGCCTGAAATATAAGCCAAACACGGACGATCGAAGTGAGTAGTTTTTCTCCATTTTTACGGGCCGATCAAAACTTTTGCCTACCCACTAATCGAAAAGTGATGTGACTCGACTTGTGGACACTGCGAAAAAACAATTCGACTTTCTTCGGCGAAACCGTGCAAATTGAGTTCTCGCTCAAAAACTGCCGAGCCGTTTGTCAACGGTTGCAACGTCTGCCTGTGCATTTTAACAATTTTTTGTGAGCAAATGCAAAATCGAAAACCGATTGAAGTACAATATAACTATCTAAGTTTACTTTCCTTAGTAATCAATACCACCGTGGGAAAATTTCAATTTTCGTTTAAAATATAATATACTAATTAGATAGGAATTCGAAACACAAGCGTTTACGTACGTACGATTACATGCTATTTGTATATAGTAAAGCGAAAAGATTTTAGGATTGAAATTTGACTAAGACACTTTCAAAACAAACAACAGCATTAAATATTGCAAAAAAGCAGCAAAATTTCATCTAAAAACTCGTAATTACGTACAAGTGCAAAGGTCCAGATCGAGGTTTCTCGAGTGCGTCCCGTTTTTAATTTTTACCTTTTTCATATCCCGAGTGTATCCGCGATTTTATCTGCAGTTTTTATCGTATAGTCCGAGTGCGTCCGAGGTTTTATCAACTACTTTAACTGAATTTAACCCGATTTCGTTCGCGCAATATAAATATAAATACGATAGTAGAATATAATCGTATGAAGATATGATTTTCAGTGTCGACTTTGTGTTTGATAGTGTCGATAGAGTTCGATAAATATCTGAATTAAGTTTTAAATTTTAAGTATTCAATAACATTTAAAAACATGACATTTCCAGGTCACGTGATAAGCCAACACGGCTTTTAACGAGATAATATAATTTTAATATAAATATTGAATAAATCAAAAAAACATTTTTGGTATGTAAGCCAGTTCACCTTCTCGTGTGCACCTGAGTAACTCTAAATGAACTGGGACGTATTCGGGCTGTCAAAAAAAAAATGTACTTCTTGGCACGCACTCGGGCGATACTTTTTTGTGGACATGCTTACAACATAAAAAAAAGTTCTTTTTGGGATGCACTCGCGATATCCCTGTCCAGATGCTCATTAATTTATTTATCTTAGTTTCATATTGAAATGGTCCTAAGGTATATAATAACACTATATTCAAAAATATACTAATTTAAAATGAAGTATATTCTTATTAAAATATTAATTAGCTAATAAATAATATTAATAATTAACGTTAAAACTAATTAATTAATGTTTATTCGAACTAATGTATTTTTATTTTTTTTTGTTTTTAACATTTATAGTGCCGTTATAATTGATAATAACTTACTTAAATATTGGAAAAAAAATATCGATATTCATAATTATTGTACAAATACATTCAGAATTAATATGTTAGAATTATTTTTATAAAAATGTATGGATTCCTTTTTTTTAGACTTTTGATAATATATTGCTTAATCTACTCGTAATTTATGTTCTCTATAAAAAACGATCTGTGTATAATATACGAGAATATTTTGATGAATAGGTGATTTAAATTATGATTGAACTCCGTGATGATTCTACACCTAATAATATATAATCAATGTACTGAAATGTTTTATAAATAAAGGCACTTTAATTTAAAAAAAAAATGAGCTGACTCATTACATACTTTATTAAATGTAACAGCCTACTTATAGATGTATTAAGCACTTCAGACTTTGTATAGCATTTTAACACACCGGCGCGTTTTGTATCTTAATATCACAGAATATATGAAATCAGAATGGTCTCTAGTAGATGTAAACAAGATTCAGTCATCGTATTTATGGATTCCTAGTTTCTTATGACTTTAAAAGTGATAACATTTTTTCTGAGGTAATTGTATTGAAAACATTGAACGTACTTCACTGTTTTTATGTATACTGTTTATTTAACCGTAGAATTAATGAAATATTTACGCTGTTGGGACTCCACAATAATTACCGATTGATTTTTAAACTCTCCTGTGTTACCCGTGTAAAATCTTATCAAATAGTTCACTGACTATTACTATGTTACTATCAACTATTGGTTGATTTTTATGACGTAAAACCGACTTATCATACGACTAAAATTTACGTAATCAATTATTTATAAATCATTAATATTATTCGACTACATTTTGCACAACCAACTAATATTAATAGATTAAATTAGTCGACTAATTCGACGAAAAATTGATCGACTAAAAGTCGTTTAATCGTTTTGTAAATAGATAACTTACCAACGACTGAGTATCTACTGTAGAATGCTGAGTACCGAAGCCGAACTACCAACTAATTTTTAAAATTAGCTTCCTTCGTAGTCGTTTATTTGTAACCCATAGGTATAATCAAAAATAGTCATACATAATGTATACCGATAATGATATCCACACAATATTATATATAAAGATCTTTATTAGAGTCAATATGGTTGCGCTGTGATTCCGAATCTGCGTAGAAAATATATTTAGATAGATTATTTCAAAAAATGACAAGATAGTAGATAAATATTATAATATTTTACATGGATCTTATGAAAATAAATATTTTATATTCTACATAAATTCCTTATTTATCATTCGACTGTTGTTATTTGTAGAGTTAAAACAGTTTTTGATGTACAATTCTATTGTATAAAATATAATATAAAAAGGTTAAGTAAAAAAAAAATCTCCAAACTCGTGATGATATTTTACAAAAAATTCAAATAAACCGGACAAAGCTAAACGTGATTTATGTCATATTTTGTACAAACATGGTCACGGATCATTAAATATGCACGAAAACTTACGGCATAAGCATCAGTCGAAACTTAGCACAGAGCAAATAATAAAATTAGTCAAGAAATATATAAGTTAGTCGAATAAATATTAGTCGATTAGAAATTAGTCGAATGAATTATTATACCACGTAGTGTAACTTAATTAGTCAAACGGTAGTACCGACCAAGACGGTAGGAATTAGTCACTTCTGCCCATTATTACTACGAACACGCCATATTTCATACACGCTTAGTTTTCAGTAACATTTCCGATAAAGCACTTTATTCAGCACATAAGAATCTTAAATCGATTGACTTAGACTACTAACTAATAACCATACTAGTCACATTACTCTATGTACTGCTCATATACACATGTGAATACTACTACTGATTGGTAAAAACTTTAATGACAAAGTAAACAATATAAACAACCCGAACAACTAAGCATTTTGTAATATTATAATTAATTACAAAAAGCTAAACAATTAAGTAAATCAAATTATGTTGTAGGATATAATAAATAATAAATCCAACACAGATTACAGTCTATACACATTAACCTTTTCTTATAAAATGTGACACAACAATTTATGATATTAAAAGGTTTTGTACTTTTACAAAACCTTTTAATATCATAAATATACGCAGCCCTTGGATTCAGTTAGGTATTATAACTGTAATTAAAAAAAAATAATAAGTTAATATTGTGCATTATAATAATGTAATAACATTATATAATTATAATAGTAAGTGTAGACAACGACCATTTTATATGATTGAAAAAAGGCTAAAATCCTAGGTCAGTTGAGATTTCATGATCGGTTGAAATACAACGATGGGTAAACGGTACTGCTATACTAATCCTCTGAACTTGAAAGCAATGTACTATTGCTTTGAAAAAACGAGTCTAAATGAAAAAGATTGGGTAGATTAGTTTACACTTCAAAATATAGTTGATATATTAGAAGAACAAAACGTCTTAAGAGGAATATTAAAATTTTGAAAAATTAAAAATTCAATGTGCCTATTAACTGCACACATATTTAATGAAGTCTTATTATAAACGTTTTCCCTTAAATGTTGAATCATGGTTATGGTTTATTTAATAATACCGATTATATTCAAAACTAATATGTTTAAGTACCATAAAATATTTCCATTTAAATGTCAATAAATTAAAATATATTGAAAATAATTGACGCAGTGTACGCTGATTCCGTATTCATAAATTTTAGACTCGGGCTGTAACGGTGACCTCCCTATGGATTATTTGGTGTAAAAATTTAAACACAGTTTTGGATATTTTTACAATGCCATAGCCCGATGGGTACAAATATCTGAGTAAAAGTTTCCATTAATCACTTAAGATCAAAAGAGCAATTAAATTAAAATAACGTATATGTTTGTCTTTTAAACTGATCAAATAATATACATAAGTCAATACATAAACCGCAAGCGGATGTTATAACCTCTTTTTAAAAGCACACATACGTTCGATTTAAAATTAAAGGTCTCGTGAAACCGTATTATTATTATGTAACCAGTATACCGGTAGAGCTTTTAATGGAATTACCTACTGCTAGGGTGATATGATTAATGGACCGGCTAATTAACTATCTCGATTTTACTCGACAACATCGGCGATTATATTATACGTCTATAGAGACTCTTCATCTGCTGGAGAGTAATCGAATTTGGTTGACCGAAAGGTCCACTTCAAAGGACCATCGATAAACTCGAACAGCATGATATTATATTATTATTTATAACGAAACTCCTTATCTTAAGTGATATTTCGAAATACGCATTTAGCAAATTCACTATAGTTTTTAGTTGAGTTTGTATCCTTTCATTTCATTACTTCATTATGAACGTATAAATATTCAATACTCAACACACGATGTTTCATAACAATGCCAACGAATTCTATAAGATTTCAGTACGTTTTTACGAGCGCAAAAAGTTGTAAATTCAAAAATATTGATAGTTTCATTAAATATGTAAAAGAAAAGTTATATTTAATACTATTCAATTTCAACTGGATTTGTAAACTTTAAGTTTAAATAGAAAAACACTCACTTCTAAAATCTATAAATCGTTATTTTATTTTATATTATTTTTTTTTTTTTACCATATTCACAATATACAATGTATAATCATTGTAATAACAAAAATTGTGTTGACAAAATTAATAAGTAAATATATACAATATACGTACACCATTAATTTTAATAATTTTTATGGTTTGTATAGATTGGAGCTAGACAAATTGTATTATATTTTTATAACATACCTACAGGTATTTAAATTTATCGCCATAAAATAACTTGTTTTTATGATTCGAAACGCAAAACTTATCAGGGTGAAAAAATATAGAATGGAAATGTGTAGTAAATAAATAATTTATTTATAGTAAACATCGATACGATTATACAAAATTTTCTTGAAATGTATAACTAAGAAAAAAGCAATGTTTGAAAAATATATCAAAATACTCATTAATCATTATCTTTGTTTAATTTAAATATCGGTATTAAAAAGTTCTAATAATTCATATTTCCATACTAATATAATATTATTAGTTTTTACGAATTTCAAAAAAAATTCATTTAAATTTCTGTTATGATTGTAAATTACAACTGATAAGATTTAGAATATAAGGCTACATAGATATTTCCAAAACATATGCATTTATAAAAAAAATATAAATGAAAATATTATATTTTTGGCAAACATAAAAAATATCGTTCAATTTTCCATGTTTCAAATGTAGCCTGTATAAGACACAAAATAATTTTCCTTGGCAATTTCAGTCAATAAATAGAATACCGAACACGAACGATTATGGTGTACTAGGAAAACGGTCTCTAAGGGACTGTTGTTAGTCTACAGATTTGTATAAATTTGAAAGCAATGAAGCATAGATAGTATAATTTTCATCGCATTACGTTATTGTATTTACCACAAATTGTTATATTAAATTTCATACATACGTTGTTATGTAAAATGCATACACTTACATTTTCCGATTGATATTCATGAAATGCGCAGTCGTGATATAAATCCCATACTCGATGATCCAATTCGTAAAACAACATATTCGATTTAATGACTCTCAATTCAAACAATAATAATATAGACAGTTATCAATAGTATGCTTGACATTTATTGTGTTATTTTTGAAGATGAACTGTAATTTAATAAAAAATTTAAAATACTTTCAAATATAACATAGTTTAACTTAAGAAATAGAAATAAAAAATTAAAGTATGCAAATATTTTAAATGCAATATAGAGTTCTATGCTTGTAAATCTTTAAAATATTTTATCTGAATAAGACTAAAATGCTTTACTATACTACAACAACTACTTTAAATGTACAACATAATAACAATTAATAATTGTACCTATTTTTGTAGAAACAAGATAAAATGATAATACCTTATATATATGTAAGTTTTAACTATTTTTATAAATGTTAAATAATAAACGGTGTTGATAAAAAAATAAAAAAAAATAAATATTACATAATTAGGTTAAAATGAACCATATCATAAATTTAACTTGAATAAAACACTAAATACCTAAGTTAATTTGTTTAAAAAATTTCAGTTTTTGCGTTACAAAACAGAAAATATACTATTTATTTATTTGATTTAATTATTGATAATATTTCATCGATAACGGATATTGTTTCAAATTAAAATTTAATAACAATTATAATTTCACAAAATTAAATCGAGAAAATGATCACTGCGGTGGCGTCAAAGAAGTGAATCAAATATATGTGATCAAAATTTAAGAAAAATAATATAACGGGGGGATATTAGGAAGAGTTTAAAATTATTTAAACAGTTCTATAAGTGTTATGCTGAAAAAATATTCAATAGTATCAGTAAAAATAACAGGTATTTTATATATACATTTATCGAGGGTAAATTAAGGTTTGCTGAAGTTTGAAAATCCGGATTTTCGGAATAGAAAATTCGAAATTCGAATTTTTTTTTCAATCTGGATTTTGGATTTGAAATTTTGAATTTCATTCCAAAAGAAGATTTCAGATTATAAATCTTAAAATTATGTTTCTTATAAGACATATAAATAATACATTATATTATTTGTAGTAAAGTCATACTAACAATACATTGTTTTTAATTAAATTACTAGATTTAATAAATGTATTTAGAATATGCTTACTCCATTCAACAATTTATCACAACTTTTATTTCAATTTATCTAAAACAATCAAAAAAAATATCAAAACTATTTTAATATGATGGTTCAACATTCTAAACTCAATTAAGTACAAAATCCAAATTTGGATTTATGTTCCATCACTAATATATATATATATATCGAAACTTCATATTAAAATAGTTTTGATATTTTTTTTGATCGTTTTAGATAAGTTGAAATAAAAGTTGTGATAAATTTTTGAATGGTGTAAACATATTCTAAATACCTTTATTAAATCTAGTAATTAAATTAAAAATAATGTATTGTTAGTATGACTTCACTACAAATAATACAATGTATTATTTATATGTCTTATAAGAAACATAATTTTAAGATTTATAATCTTCTTTTGGAATGAAATTCAAAATTTCAAATCCAAAATCCAGATTGAAAAAAAAATTCTAATTTCGAATTTTCATATACATGTATATATGGATTGATTAATGAATGTGTGACAACACATATTACGTATCAATATTATTGTGTATGATTAGTCGATACAAACAGATACAACAATATAGCTGACACAGTTCCAATTTTTCAACTGTCCACTACCGTTAACATTTATAATTATTTTAACTTCTCAGGATTTCAAAAAATTATTTTCACGAAAATATTACGACCTTGTAAATTATTATGCACAAACGTAGCTAGTGCGTTGTACTTTTATGAGGTACGGTATACTTAAAATCATAAATATTATGCAAAGCGTGTGTTCAAATTTACAGTTTGTGAGATAACGGACAGATGACTCAATAAAAACTGTGAATCACCTACTGATTACATTTTATATAATAATTCAGGCATACATCTTCATTCGGAATATTGCATTGCCGCGTCGTGTTGTTTCAGAGGCGCTTTCAGTAATTATCTACTCAGTGAGACTAAGACGGAACGCAGTTAAAAATAAATGGCCTTACTTAATTTTGGTTTAGACGTGTACGCGTACTTAAGTTCCGAGAACCGATGGATCCGGGTGTGAGCGAATACATGCGCTCGACGGTGGGTGGGCGCGAGCACGTGACCTAACCGTGAATTATGCACAGTATATAGTACGTGCTCATTGACGGGAGGAAAAAATGAGACAGTAATCCCCGTCTTAACCCGATAATTAAGAAAATAAACGGAAAAAAATGTCATTCCCTCGCCGCCACCGACCGGCGACCCGGGGCCACTTAATGTAAAGATCCCTCGGTAAAATAAATATAAACAGAAAAATAAAAAAAAAAAATCTCCTTCGGTAGTTTTCATTTCACTCCGCGCCTTGCTTGCGCAAGTCCTTGTATATTCTTCGCATCGCGGACCCGCAACCCGCGCGTCGTTCCGCGTGCGGCTATTGTATACTATCGTATTATTACTGTATTATGTAGACGTATATTGTACGTATTATAAATGTATATAGTCATTTTTGTCCCGTGCACTTTTTTCTTCGCTTTTAATCCCGGCACTTAATTTGCGACGTCGATGCTGTTGCGTGCCACTGCCGGGGAGAATATTTCCTGCGAGAAAAAAAAAAAAACAGAAACATCAGAAATCCCCCCCCTGGTTGATGAGTCCCTATTTTAATCGCGTTCCCCTCCGACATCGTTAATTGACCGGACGCTTTTTTCCCTTTCTTTGCATTTCATAATCCCAGCGAGTTCAAAACACACGCAGACTCACTTTACACGGATATTTTTTCCACGCACCCTCTTTATCGCATCGCGTTCCTCTTCTATTCCACCACCCGTGTCCGTTCGCCACGCCACTACTACGAATTCCGTGCGGTCGGTTTTTTTTTTTATAATTTTTTTATTTCTAATCCGTAATAGTGTTTCTTTGCTCGAGGATTATAGCATGGCCGAGGAAATTGCTTTCTTTCGAATAATAAATTAAAATGATGCAAATAAAAAATAATAAGAAACGAGAAAAAGAAAATTATAATGTTTAAAATATTAAACACGCCTTCACGTTCAACATTGTTACTTAATATCGCATAAAGTATGTCTCAGTTGGGTAACGGCAATAATTTTTATTTCTACTGTTGATCAAAAAAAATCTAATTCCTTTTCGCCAACCTAGTTTTTCTATAGGTGGTATTTTTTTCAGAGATAGTAGAGTTATATAATATGCTGTTGCAAAATCAATGCTTATGCCAACATACTTGTATGTATTTTAAATCAATATTTTCATATTAACAATAAATGTATCAAAAACTGCTAAATTTTGTCTTAAATCTGCGGATCATTTATTTTTACAGTTAAGCGTAATGTGTTGATTTTCTAAAATACCATCTCATCCATCAAGTTATTAATTTTTATAGTAATATCAACACATAGTTTTTTAATCTTCGTTTTGAAATTTTTCATTTCGTTTTAAATCATATATAATCTAATCAATACAACTATAATAATTGATTAACGTATATGTAAAACATCTGTTTAAATATAATGGAGTATATTTTAGGACTCAAAAACAGAGAACGAAAGAAACCGAGAAGTCGAAATTCATAGAAAACAGTAACTCTGAATTAGGTATCAAGCTCGCAGTTACCGAGGAATAATACCATGATATTAGCCATTAGCACATGCATCTACTGAAAATTGTTCAATACAATCTTCAAAACATTACATATATTAATTGTATAACATACTTACATGAATATAGTTTAAGGATGAATATATTACGAAATAGCGTGAGCCGGTGAAGAGTATAACGACCAGCAATAATTATTTTCTAGTGCCTACGTAATTAATCACAAAAAAATTTTTTTCTCAATATATCACATGTTTTCGTTTAAAAAATCAACTATCAACTGTAAACTAAACATTGATATTTTATTAATATTATAAATTAGTTGTAATACTATACATTTTTATTTAAAACGTTAAAAGAATATTCTTATTAATGTAACTAACGTTGCACATGTTTTGGTAAAATTAACTAATTTTACCGTCAACTTAAACATGTTGTCATGCAGACAGATAACAAAATATAAGATTTATATATATTGTACATAGAAGTAACGTATAGTCTAGTTCAATTGCATGACACTGTAAATAGTTTTCTATAGAATAAAAACATGCCGTCCAGTATTGACTTCTCAATGGTATGGAATTTAAACACTTTTTTTCTGTTTACAATTTGTATTTCATAACATTTCTATATATTTTCTCAACGTTGATGTAATATTTAGTAGTATATATGTGTATATATATGTGTGTGTGTATGTGTTTGTAATATTTAACCATGTCTAAATTAAAACTAATTGTAATTTAAAATTTGGATATAAAAATGTATTATCTTTAATGTATTATGGAAGTTTTAAAAATGCATAACAAGTCTTTTCATGTTCAAATGAAATACTACTTTAACTATCATTATGATTCGTTATTATATTGTTGGAATATTTGATTCTCTAATTTATATATTATTTTTTTTTATTATTAATTCGCAAAACACTACTTAAAACATTACTTAAAAGTTATTTACAAAAATTTTTAAAAATAAAAATAAAATGTTTTTAGAGCGGATGTATTTTAATTTTAACTGTAAATAATTCTTGTTCATCACATTTTAGTTTATTCTTACAAACGTCCAAATATAAGAAAGAAAAAAGTGTTTCAAATTAAATCGTTCCTTTATGATCGCTTAAATTTTTTTTCACATAACCCGCGGACCTGTAGGAAAATAATACATTGTTGATTTTTTAGATACGGTGAGGTAAGCGT
This sequence comes from Sipha maydis, assembly GCA_034509805.1. Lineage (NCBI taxonomy): Eukaryota > Metazoa > Arthropoda > Insecta > Hemiptera > Aphididae > Sipha > Sipha maydis. Next base: position 155,321 of record JASXSY010002801.1, read on the forward strand.
TAGATTTTTCGTCCCCCTCTCGAGGGGTAACCACAGGCAACAGGCAACGGAGCTCCGCCTATGACGCCTGTTCGTGTGGTGCGTCGATCGCCTGGGCGGCGTCTTTGTACCTTTAGTTGCCACCCGACGCCTGTCAACCGGATTGTCCTTGCTGACACTTCATTTTAGTCAATAATTTACAAACCAACAAGCACAGTATACGATTATAATGCTTTTAAAAATAACAGTATAGAAATTTAAATATTTTCTCAATTTTATTGAAGCGTGGTAATTTTTTTCACGCTTAAATCATCGATCTATTATTTCTTGTACTTTAAAATCTGTCAAAATCTACCAATATTATTAGTTATTATAATAAAATGACAATGATCTATCAGAGATTTTTGAATATTATAAAAGATATATAACGAATTTATAATTTTCATTCATCATATTCTTACAAATAGGTAAATATATATTTATAATATAATATATATAAATATATAGTTCTTTAGACTTATATAACAATATATAGTTGTAACTACTTTAAAATATTTATAATAGTTGTTTATTAAGTAAATATAAAATATCATGTAGCCTACAATATTTTTGAATATGTAAATATCTATGATTAAAAAAATAATTTTTACACTTATATTGCTTACGTTTTGTTACAAATCGAAGAATGACTAAATACTTGAAAATATTATATAGATCACCGGTTATGTTAAAAATTGACAAATAATTCTTTAACATCTTACAGAACATCAATGATTAAAGTATGAAATTTATATATATATATATATTATTTACTTTCATTAGAATAACTTACATCACTTCAGCTAAGCCATTTTCAACAGAAAAAAAATTGAAAACCATCAACTATTCCATACATTTTATGTCACTTTGAAAAAAATTACTATATGCATACAAATAATTATTGTACAACTAAAATTTTCGAACAATGTCTTTCTTACGACCGGTTATAACATATACGTGCGAAATATGGTCGACCACTAAAGGGGATGAAAAAAGATGGCTAAAGAGGAGAAAGAAAGAAGAGTCCTTAGAAGGATATTTGGACCTATTTTAGAAAATTAAGTGTACAGAAGAAATACTAATGTAGAAGTATCTATGAGTAAACATATCGATTGAGCCATGTATGGAGGTCAAACGGGAATTAAAAATAAAACTCTCAAAGGAAAGATCAATGGGAGAAAAACTAACCTATAGGTTGCTCGAAACAGCGCTGGGCAGACAAGGTCAACGATGATCTAAACAAGGGGGCACAGAGCGTAACATTTGCAAACAACTTTAATACAGCCGGATGGAGGAATGTAGTTGAGGTAGCGAAAGTTCTTCAAGAACCATAAAATCTCAAAAAGAAGAAAAATAAAATTATCGAACTAAATAAAATTATAAATATTTTGAGTTTAGAACATATACACAAGCATTATAGAAAAATAATAAAAAACTAATAAATGCTTTACCTAGAGTATTCTGTAATATACATTTTGTAATAGTCTTGAATAGTTCTATTCAATACATGATCGGTAACATATTGGTATAATATGTTCTATTACTATAATAACGATATTTTATACAGATTGGTAATCACGACTTTGTTCTCAAGTATTTGGCATTTTTCGAGTATTCGAATTTTGAACTTGACTTGAAATAATCAAAACTCGACTCGAGTCGACTCAACATCAATAACTCGTCTAACTCTATAAACTATTGTAATACTGTAAATCGTACAAATTATATATTGGTATAATGATTACAATCAACTCATTAATCCCGGAAATCCGTAAGATAAAAATAATGAATGTTGAATTATGTCACTATTAAGAAAATCCATTATATAAATTTATTCAAACGGGTGGTTAAAATAATTAAATTTTGATTTAAAAATCTAAAAATAAATATATATTAGGAAACAAATCTGTTCTGGATAAAATTAAATTAAATATTTGCTATACTTATGGTTTTTTTATAATTTTCAAAATATTTAGAAACTGTATATTAAATGAAAAAATCACACGTTTTACCGAAAATGTATATTTTATTGATAACATTTTGATTATTTTACTGTTTTGTAATAAATTAAGCTTTGAATTTTATTGAAATATATATAAATAATAATGATATAATTGGTTATTTATATATATATATATATATATATATATATATATATATATATTAAATAATTATTTAAACGATGTATTCATTTTTGAAAATAGTATAGACATAATTTATTTAACGTAATTGCATTACAGATGTAATTACTAGTAACTTTATCGTTATTTTCAAATGCAAACTACTGTAAAACATTCGTTTTAGTTTCACACAATATTTTCTAAAAACATGATGATCTACTCAATGCGTGAAGCTATGTAGAACGATTTTTTTCAATTGCTACATTTAAAGAATTTTTTAACTTATGTTTTCTAAGCACTACCAAAACACAGAACTTTTTTTTTATTACTGGTTTGTTTTTCACAAGCAAATGTATTTGAAAGTTTTATTGCTATTAATATTAAATTTAAAATTTGAAGTTCATATATTTTTATCTTAAGGTAAAGTAAAATACCATATATATTATATATATATATATATATATATACATATAATTATTTTGATTTTATCTAAAGAGCATTTTATCTAAAAGAAATATTTACAACTCACAGAATTTAAAATTGTAAAATAAATCTTTTACTTCAATAATTTATTGAATTTAATTTACCATACTAAATATGAAACATTTTAAACATCATAAAAATGTCTATATATTTTTAAATAGTTCTACTGAAATAAAATATTAAATCCTAAAATTACCTGTTATCACGAGGATAGGCAATAACAAATTAAGGGCGTATTGCATAGGCAATTAATGTTTCGTGAATGTGCATTGAGTGAAATTATTTCAAATTCGATTCCTAATGAAATGTTATTACTCAACGTAGGATTAATTATTAATGTGAAATAAAGCTATATCATTTAAATTTAAGAAAATAGGAAACTTATACTTACGGAAACATTATATTTTTATTTTTCTTATTTTATAAAAATCACGTGTATATTTCATAGCTTACTGTTTATATTATAAATGAAATAGAACACCACTTTCTACTAAACTATAATACAATAACAATCAGTTATTACTATAACCATATAATTAAGTAAACCCATACTAGGAGTTTTGCACTGATATAAAATTAACGACGTTAATGATTTTAACCGATGTCTCATTTTTATTCGCTACATTTCCTATTATGACTGTTAATTGTACGTAAATTCCCTTACAAAGATACTCAAAATATGATATACTTGAAAACGTAAAATTGTCTGTACGATATAAAAGTGATATTAAGAATAGTACCAAAATGACACACTTATTACATATGCATGACGTATATTCAGAAAAATGTACACAATATGCATAATATTTTGTGTGCATTTATAAAATGTACACATACATATTCTGCATGTGTTGTAGTTTCTATGGACTACAGCTTGTGGTGAATTTATAGATGTCACACAACAATGAATTAAGTGTGGGGACGTAATCAAGTTGCCACATCAAATGTGAACGGAAACGACGTCCTTATTTTAGTTGATTTTTGCTTGCTCATGCTCGTGTAATTGATAATTTTTACATGGGAAATTTTTCACAGATCAAAGAAAAACATTTATAATACAACTTACGAGTATATTTCGTTTGCCATCATATCTGCAGGCTACGATTTCTTTAACAGTTATAAATTTTCACACAAAATGCAATCAGTTATCACATTATTAGAACGAAGAACCAACGATGAGAACAAGATTTCGCAAAGTTCCTTGTTCATAATTACAAATGTTTTTCCAAGTATTTTCGAAAGACATCATATGAATAATGTTGTTCAATTACAAATAAAAAAACATTTAGTTCATATACTCTCAATGTAAAATAGTTAAAAACTGTAATAAAAAAAAAAAAAAACTTAGTTATGTAACAAAAAAAGAAACATGCAACGATTTATACTTAGTGGTACTTCCCATTATACGGTTAAAACATTTGAGCGGAAAACTTGTTTTACATGAGCCATTTATATTCTACGGTATTTGTACTCTGTAAATTTTTTAAATTTCACGACTCGCCACTAATGGCTAACCCTTTAGTTGTATGAATTATGTATTATTGAAACTAAAATAATCATATGAAATTATTGTAAAATTAACTTATTTCTGTTACCTGCGTTTTATAATTATATACGTAACTATATTTAATATTCAATATGAAGATTATATAACTCAATAATTTTTAATACTCGTTTATAATTATAAATGAAGAAATATATTCATTGAATCTTGTCAATATAAATTAAGAAATACTATAGTTATTTTTCAAATATTATTATAGTTCATAAAATATATAATTAAACTCTTATCATGATTATACAGTTTGATATATTTTTTGAAATGCGCAAACAAATATAGAATAATACACGGTACTGTGATTTCATTGTGTATTAAGTTGACATATTATAGCCTTAATCGAAGAATTTTTTACTAAAATTAACAAAACTTTTTCTATTTTTAACTTATTAAAGTATATACTTTTACTTATTTACGACTCAGTGTTAGCTATTAATATTAATTCAGAATCTAATCTAATTTTTTTTTCATAGTAAAACAAATAACATCAAATAGTTTTTAAATAACATCGTGATTAATTTTAACAAGAACATTAGAGCTATTTTAAAAAGTTTTATTAAGTTATTAATTTCTTTTATAAATAAGTATAAATAAGATAAACCTATAATTATGTTAGTCACAAAATTATGTATAAATAATATTTATATTTTTTTTATTAAGAAAAAACGAATTCGTACAATGTAAATGAAAAAAATACAATAAGTAATACATATAAAAAATGTTTACAAGGATTGTCGGTTTGAATGAAGGGGGCCAGTAAAGTTTCTTCAACTTGATTGGATTTTTAGCATGTTGATTTTTTTTTTTTAAAAATCTTTTGCTTAGGATTTCTCATGGGCAATTACGCTTTAAGCGACGAAGAGGATTATCCGGGAAAGTAGCAAAAGAGAGATTTGATATTAGGGGATTAGAGTGAGCTAAGGTGTTCGAATGAAGTTTTCTATAGTGAGTGGAAACAAATACAGAGAGAGTAGTCGTGATTTTGAGATCGCTATTGGAGAGTATTGTTGCTAACGTACCACGGAGTTTTGGTTAACAAACGTAAGTTTATTAAAAAGAAAGATTGGTACAAATTTAGATTTGAGACTGTAGTCGATCACCACTTTTGTATGCTTTAGTAAATATGTAATTTTATGTTCAAAAACATTTTTTTTTTTTTATAATTATCTAATCCATAAGTATTTCCATAGCGTACTACCAAATATTCTCTATTATTTTCTATTGATAATCACCAACATATTATAAATAAGGTATATTTGAAGAACAGATAAATTTGGAATATCTTCGTTGGTATACTTTTAATAATTCAATATTTTTTATTATCACATTTGTTGAATAATGTATACAGATAACATAGCTAAACATTACTCTTCGTTGAGAATAAAACGTTAATTATATTTACTTATAACTAAAATGTTAGCACTATTAGCAGAATTTATATTTAAAACAATTAAATACACGTAAATGTTTTATCAGTTTTCAAATGCTAATTTAATGTAAATCATTGTTTAGCGTTAATTCTATACGATCAAATACATTACAAATTAGAATATTTCTGCTAGTAGAAATACCATAGTTCACGGAAACAAATATTTATGAACACAGACATCTAGACACGGAAAATGTAGGCATAAATTATATTAGCATATTATACTAACACTTCATAACCGATACTTGTTAGCGTTACATAAAACTATAAGGTACAGTTTATGTTCAATACAAGTTCAATAAAACGTGTGAATATCGAATGACAATACTATCGTTAAAATATCTAGTGACAAAAGATAATCTTAAATGGACTACTAGTTCTATACATTATGTATCAAATGTATTGTATACATTATGTATCAAATATAGTTGTTTAACTATTTTTAAAACTAATCCGTATTTGAAATTTGAAAATCGTGAAAACATACTCATATATAAAATGTAAATATTATAAATTGATTTGTGACTGATAATTGCTTGTATTTACTAAAAAAAAAAAAAAAATAATACTATTTATATAATATAATATTTTTAATCTCCAAGAAATTAAAATAAATTATTTTTACTTTGTCATCTTTTGGACTAAATAAAATAATATGTGAAATGTTAATAGTAATGAGTACGTTATAGAAATTAGAACAGTTATAGTTGACAAAAATAAAGTTTTTTATATTTTTTTTATTCCTTGTAATAATAAATTGAAACCTATACCATAAAATATTTAGTTAGCATCATTAGATTATTAATATATTTTTTTAAATAAGTACAAAATTAACTAATTTTTATTCCTAGTAAAACGAAATATATAATATTATATCGATAAACGTAAAATATGTTAATATAAATTAAAAACCAAATACATTAATACATACATTATTTATAATTTTTATTTTGTATTTATAAATATAAAAAAATAAACGAGAAAACAACTATTTCAATTTCATTTGTATTATTGATTATAATTTTTCATCATTTAAAAGGAACTCCATCACAACAGCTTACTCTATTCACTGTACGGTTACAGTATTAAGAATAGGTTACACAGTGTAACCTACTCCTAATCCACTTATCAAGTATCCGAATAAGATTAAACTAATATTATATAATAGCGGTTTCCGACCTTTTTGTGGTCATGGACATATTTTCATTACTCATTGATATAGTTCGTAAAAACAAATATATATAACGCGTATAAATGTATAAAATATATGGACAATCTAATTATTATTTTTTTCGTATAATATAATAGAAAAAATATCAAGTATTAAAATATATAATAATTGTTGTATCATACAAAAGTAATTTAACCAAGAAAACTATATAAGAGTAGAAGTAAATGATCAATTTTATTTTTTAGTTATGATAATTAAGAGAGAAATATAACACAGAATAAAATACTTTTAAAACAATATATATATATATGTACATATAAATTAAAAACTAATTAAAAGTAATAAAGAAAGTTTGAGTTTCAGACTGCAATAAAGCTAGAAGGTAGGTAAAAAAAATCAATATTTTCGGCAATACCGAAATAAGTAAAATTATATATGTAAACATAAAATTCATTATTTTACACGCCCGTAATAAATGTCTAACCGATGTATTTCATACTTCAGTAAATTTCTTGAAATTTGAACGCGTTTAATAGTTAATATACAGCACTTTTACAATACGAAAGTGGAGATATTTAATTTAATACAAATGCTACAACTATTTTTAATCAGAAGCTATCAATGAATTCGAATGCGCATTAATAAAAGTATTTGAATAAAACATATATTTAATGTGATAGGTACACTCGGCGTATCACTGGCATGTGCGAACTGCGAACCATACAATAAACTACATTACGTACTACAGAACATGTAATGGTACATACCATAACATATTGTGCTCTGTAACCTGTTTTCGCTGCTTTAGTTTTAGAGCCTTAGAGCTAGGGTTACCATAATTTTTTTAGACTAAATTCGGACATCAGTTCCGTTTTAGGGGGGGGGGATTTAAGATAAACATTATTGTTCTTTCATTAATACAATTTTATTTAAATCTATGATTAAAATGTCTACATAAGAGTTATTAGGTTAAATATGTTAGTAAAATTAATAATATTAATTAAATAATAAATAATAATAATAATATAAGTAATAATATTAATAATAATTAATAATGTGTTATAAAATCTAACCTAACCTTTGTAAAATCTGGACATTTTTAAAATCCGGACTGTCCGGACGAAATCCGGACGTATGGTAACCCTACTTAGAGCCTTTCAGCCGAAACGTTCAACACTGATATACCTATTACGGGGACAAAAAATAATAATTATGTTCCTTATATGGGTTGATGATTGTGTGATGTACTCATATAAATGCGATACGGCGCAGCTCTAAAATAGCACACGATTATAAATATCACCGTATCGCGTATAATTCTGTTTACCTGAACCGTGTATAATTTGAAAATGTTATAGACGCGAACTGGAATTTGGACGGGAAATCGCGTAACAAATAAAACGAGTGTCTAATTGTTCATTTTTACCGATCACAAGTATGAGACTGCCGCGAGACGTTTATCCCGGTACATATCGTCATAAGCGGACACTTATTACGCGTTTATAATATTATCGACGCGGGTGTGGACCTAAGTAGATCTTCTCTAC